>JAZAYU010000102.1:2098235-2280400 GCA_038501625.1 Corbicula japonica | reverse complement strand
AAGGAAAGGGCTATTTTGCAGAGCTGTCTTAATCAAGCCCTTTCAAGATTTGTGAAGTTTCATCAAAAAAGCACCATTCATTAAAAAAATATTCTATATAATGATCAAAAATGTCAGGATTGTGACCAAAAAATGTGACAGTTTTAAAAATCACATTTGTTTAGGTCATTAATTTACAAAAAGCTTGAAAAAAGGACAAGTTTTAGTGTTATGTTTAACTTAGTAAAAGGTCCATTTATTGGGCATCAACTCAGGGCTCTGCCTTGGCTAAAAAGTTAGGGAGAAGTGAGTCGCAACGACTCGCATGCCGCTTTAAAATATACAAGCATGTTGATTTAAATAGTACTGATATTCAAGTTGGTCATTTGCAGCAGCAGCAAATAAGAACAATTGCTGCGTTGATGTTTTAACAAAATTTTCTCGTCATGACTTTAATTAACTGTGTCCTTGTATAAAATGGCAAAATATAGTTTCTTTTTATTACCTCTATTTTATTGCGCTTATTTTTTTGCCGATTTTTGCAAGATTTTCAATTATTTATCAATGTAACTTTAATTAGTTAGCCGATAGCCTGAAACCGTGAAAGTTGAAATCAACTTTTTACAGCTTTTCAGTTGTTTGCTTCTTTGTTAATTGAAAGACAAAGGACGACCTGTCAGACGACCGCTTACACAAAAGAATGACTAGTTTTAACTGGTAATCCTTGTACAAACAATTATGAGACAAGAGGAAATCATGCTGATTGGGGTTAATTGGTAATTTGAACACTGGCAGAGTTGACAGTTTTGTTGATGCTGCCATTGGACAAAAGTTAATTCAGCATATCGGCGATCGGCGAATCACTGTGCGCGCTCGTATTTTTATTGGTCTAGAAGGCGGGCATTTCGTTAATCGGGTGGAGACAGTGTTTTTTTCTCTTTTGGGGGAAGGGGGTCGCAGCCCTTTGGAGGGGGAAAATTGCGACGCGAACAAAGGAAAGGGGGAATATTTGGAAGATACTTGCAGCCTGTCCAACAAAACATAACAAAGTATTCACTGATCTTTTAATTCAAAGAAAGTCAGTGGTCTACAGTGAAATGTCTTTTTCTATCTGCAAATTTATCAATTATTCTTGTCACTGTATTGTCCATCAGTGGGGTATCCATTAAACATATCCAAAATTCAGATTTATCATCTTCACTATCGAACGGTGCTTAACAGACTCCGGCAAAGGGGGAATTTTTTACGGATGTGGGGGAAAAATATATACTATTTTGAGGGGGGCATGGGGCCCTATTTCTCCAAATATTTGGCATAAAAAACACTGGAATCAGTTAACCGGAAAGAAAGCAGGTCATTAGAAATCTGACCAGCTTATAACGTTATGGATCTAGAACTATTATTCAGCACAATTAATCGGCAATTCAGGTAGTTCACAATAGAAAGTCGCCCAGTCTTGCCAGTGGAATAAAAAATCATCAGTTGAAAGTTTTGAAATATAAGAGTGTTTTTTTTTTTAAAGCAAAACGCGACGCCATTTGATCTCTGTAAATTAACATCTACGACGGAATTAATTTTTACGTTTGCCACGGATAAGAAGATTATATGAAAATGACGGCATTTGATAGACGCACTAGGTGATGTAATATCCTAGCAATCACAAGGTGGCTATACCAAGTGGTTTTTGACGTCATCTTTGGTATTACAACAAGAAAAAATAAAATCACATCGATTCAAATGTAAAAAAGAACAACAAAATTTTGACTTAAACTATTGTTAAACATAATTATTACACATGCTACCCATCACTTTTGATATGTGAATTCCGAAAAAGGCAGTGCTTAGTTCATATTAACATGGTTGCCAGAGGACTTGAAAAGTCAGGGAAATTTGATTTTTTTTCAAGGTCAGTTAATTTTCAGGGAATTTTAAAAAGTGGTCAGTGTTAAACATAATTATTATGCATGCTACCCATCACCTTTGATAAGTGAATTCCAAAAAAGGCAGTGCCTTTGTTCATATTACCATGGTTGCCAGAGGACTTGAACAGTCAGGGAAATTTAATAGTTTTTTTTTATTTGCAAGGTCAGTTAATTTTGAGGAATTTTAAAAAGTGGTCAGTGAAAAATAAAAAAAACAACCTGAAAAGTCAGTGAAGTAAGGGAAAAATAATTTTGAAGGGCCAAAAAGCAATATTGTTATATGTTATCAAAGAATGCATTTACATATTTTTTGTTATGAATCTTTTTCTTTATAAGTGTGTATTACAACAAAAATTCTGATATTATAATTGAAATTACTTGAAGACTGAAAAGCTCTGTCTCCCTTGCCTCCAGAAATTATAACTAGGATGTGCCACACACAAACCCATGTCCCTCCCTCCAAGATCAAGGTCACAGCAACCCTCTGAACTAAGAAAGTTCTGCTACAAGTATAAAGGCCTTATCGATGATGTTGTTTTTCCCCAATATTTGCATCTGGATTTTAAAATAATTGGCACTAAAAGTGACCACTAAAGTGTGAACATACGTAATTTACAAAATCTGTGTTCCAACATTCAGTTCATAGCGACCTAGTTTTTCGTATAATGAAAGAAATTGTTAAAGTATGGCGGGGCAATTAATACTGCTACATTTTTCAAAATAATAACATAAAACTGTAAACGCCTTAGGTACAGGCCAGGTGTATAATGTATACTAATGATAACCTGCTCGTGATGATGCAAAATTCTTTGGTCAGTGTGACATTTGAGTGAGTAATGCCCCTTGTTATAATTGCATGTTACACAAAAACTTAATGCTGGCTATAACATTTCTGTATATTTCTTCAAACTTTTGAATTATATTGGTTATGACTCGAGGCACGTAATGATACCAAATTCTTAAGGTCAAGATCATATTTGATGGAGTTTTGCCACTTTTTGTACTTCAATTAGTAAACGAAAACTTAACATTGACTATAACTTTGCCATTTCTTCATCAAATATTGAAATTTAATTGCTCATGACAACACGCTTTAATTTATGTTGCCAGTTCTTTAGGTCAAGGTGGAGTTATGTCCCTTTGTGTACTTGCATTTGTATCTAGTTTAAAATCTTGTGACACAAACTTTTATAGTTTTCACTAGATTGATTTGAAAATTTAAGCATACATTCTGCATTAACCTAACTATTATTTAGATCAGACTATTAATATTTGTTGGATTAGGACAGGGGTCTTCAAAACCAACATGGATTTTTTAAGTTTAGTGTAAACAGCTTTCTATTTAAGTTATGTAAAAACAAAATTTATTTTACAACATGAAGGAAAGTGCATGGGGATTCTGTCTGAGGGGGTTGTTTTACTTGTGTAAAAAGGTATGTTGCTTGTAGATGTATCAAGCATGTTTAATTTGCTAAATAATGTAGTACATATTGTTAAAATAATATAAAGGAACGTATGCGTGGATTGAACAGCAGTAAAGAAGGTGGAGGCCGTTTGAGTTTGTTCATATATTGGTCAGAAAAAAGCCCTGATCAAACCCTGATTTGGTCCGTGAAAAGTCAGGAAAAAGTCGGGGAATTTTTTTCGACAAAGGTGCTGGCAATCCTGATTATATATGAAATATCAAGAATTTATGAAAAATCAAGGTATCGATTGAATTGATTAGTTGTTAACTAAATAATTGTAATGATTTCAATAATCATGTCAACAGAGATGATATATTGAGCTAAGCTCACTTTTGACCTAATTTATTAACCAATGAAGTGTTGTAAATAATACTGGTATAATATTATTATGCAGCGGGAAAATTAAATGAACTATTTCGATTGGTAGCTATATCCACCAGAGAGGCATCTAGCAGGGTGAAGAGGTATCTTTTGGGATTTTTAAACAATTAGTTTACACTGTTTGAAACGATTATTGCTGTGACGTTTAGATCTTTGCTATATTCTTGTGTTGAAAGATGTTGAAATGAGGCACACTACAGTACTCGTCATTGGCTAGGATTATTTATCAACAACAATACAGTCACTCGTTTATATCAATCTATACAAAATGAACGTGTAAGTAGGTCCCTAAGTGGAAATGGCTTAAAGAAAACGATGTTACACTTTCACTGTAAAACTAAAAATTTAAGTAATAAAATCTGCGAGCTTGAATTAGTGTAATATTTGTTAGATTTTAGTTTAACTTAATGGAAATTTATCCCAGCTCTTTCAGTAATTAAAATGTTTACCCGTCTCTTAAATCGGGAAGCTGTATATAATATGCTACGCGATATACATAAACAATGAGTTCGCTATTTAAGGTTTTAGAACTGTAATATGCACTTTTGCAGATTGGGATTGTGTTGTTTTAATTTCCAAGTACATCAATTTAGACATCTAAAGAAGAGTTTTAAAAAACATTTACCGTGCGTAACTCGGGAAATTCAGTATTTTAGAAGGGGACCCGCTGATTCGAAAAATGGGCTGTAAAATCAAACATATCAGAAGCTAAATTCATCTCTATTTCTTGTAAAATTTTGTTAAATAAAGGCTAATTGTTAAAGGACATCATACCTGAACAGAAAAAAAACGAGCATTATGTTTAGAATTTATTTCTAACACTTTATAAATTGAATTTCTTTAAGTGCATCCCATCTTCGGAAATGCACATTTTTCCGAGCTGCAAAAATTAAGCAAGTTTTTATCTGTGATTTTCGTGCATGTTTAATGCAGTAAAATAATTATGTTATACATAAAAATTATCTACTATATGTATAGAATCAAGTAATAAAAAAGCAAAGCACTTCACCGTCTCGTTTTCATTTTATTGGCCTGCAAAATAGGTACCTAAGGCCCAGACCAAACGGTTAAAAACCAAAAAAAACAAAGGGCTTGGTTTACGAATGGTCATTTTTTATACCCCCTTAAATTTTTTGAAAAACAAGAAATACGCAAGCAATCAGCTATGCTGGTTAAAATTTAACCTCAAAAAAGTAATTTTGGCAACCGTAACCATAGCAACCAAAGCATTCTTTTTAAGGAAAAAATCATCGTGCAAACACATAAAATTACTTTTATAAGACAAGTATCAAAAAATTACTGTTCAAATATAGAAACAATGAAATAGCAAAATTTTCCTAAATGAAAGTACAGATTCCACAATCATTTTAGTTTCATATCGAGATTCTGTTGTTGCTGAATTATAAAAGAGTCAGTATTTTGTAATAAAATCATTACAATATTACAGTTTTCATGGCTACTAAATGAAGATGAAGAATAATAACAATTATTTCCGAATTTAAACCTATTGATTATAAAAAAAAGAAAAAGGAAAAAAAAGTTCCTCTCCTGAGGATTGAACTTGGTCCGTCAAAATGAAGAATCCTGATCGTTACCATTGCGCCACAAAGGATTGATCAAACGCTCGTCAATTTCATACATTTACCATTTTGCATCATAATAACGTTTCAATTAAAATAAACATATTAAAATAAAAGATTCAACGAAAAAAATAGACACAATAAAGTTTAATTTGACATATAACCATAGTAAGTTTGCATTAAACATTAACAAAAATTAAGCCTCACACAAAAAGAACAGTTTTACATAACGTGTTCAAGATGACGTCTTCCCTGTCGTAAAACGACGTCGATGCGTTTCTTGAAGTTTGCAATAACAGACATGCAGGCGTCCAATGAATTATTTCGGATTTCACGACGGATTGCTGTTTTTAATTCTTCGAGGGATGTTGGGGCAGGGTTATAGACTCTGTCTTTGAGATATCCCCAAAGAAAAAAGTCAAGCGGACTCAGATCTGGAGAGTGCGGAGGCCACACATTATCTGTCCTGTAGGAAATGTAATGTGTCCCAAATGTTTTCTGAAGCCATTCAATAACGTCCCTCGAAGTGTGAGGTGTAGCACCATCTTGCTGGAACCAAAGTGTATTAAAGTTGGCACCTCTTCTCCTTAATGCTGGAACAAATTTCTTCTTTAGTATCTCCAGATAGCACACACTATTTATTGTCTCAGTGTCACCATTTTCGTCCTCAAAAAAGAAAGGCCCAATTATTCCTGATGAACTTAAGGCAGCCCATACAGTTAATTTGTCAGATTGTAGTGATCTTTCTAAGCAAAAGTCTGGTTTTTCTGTGCCCCAGAAACGACAGTTGCGTTTGTTCACCTGGGCATTTAAGTAGAAATGCGCTTCATTGGAAAACCAAGTATGGTCTGCAATATCTGGTCGAGTTTTCATCCACTTGGCAAAGGCAAGTCTGCTGCTAATGTCTGACTTTTTTAAGTGTTGTTTTATTGATATGGTATATGGTGTCAACTTCAAATCATACCTTAGCATCCGGTAAACACTCGAAGCGCTAGCAGTATTGGTTTTATTTCCCATCACCTTCCTTACGGACTTCTGTGGCGTTTCCTCGATGACTTTACGAACCTGTTCAATACTTGCTGAAGATCTTACTGCTTTTGGTCGGCCGGTGTTTGTATGCCGTTTGTGACGAACTGATCCCGTCTGCTCAAATCTTCGAACAATCCTGTGTATTTGCATTTTGTTTAATTTTTCATCGTGTGGATATCGTTTTTTCATTAATCTGATGACAGTAACTGGAGAATATGTTTCATAATAAAGTTTAACAACTTTTGCGCACTTGTCAATGGGCAATGCCATCTTGAAAAACTGACCACATTTGATGACGTCATCATAACATCATAACGTCAATATTTTCCCGTACTTTTTGTATGACGTTAAAATTTATTCAGTAGCCTTTAGAAACATGTATGACATGACTATATTGTAAACAGTATTTATGTTTTATAATAATTTGTAATGGTAACAGATATTATGAAACACCCTGTATAAGCTGTATTCATTGCTGAGTGTTGTTCGTCTACAGTCTTATTTTGAGTATTTGTTATGAAAATATTTATTTGCTATGTTTACTTTACATCAATTTTATATTTGCATTTTTTTATTATTTGATTTAGTTATTAATGACGTCATAATCGCGGGAAGACTCCTTTTACGAAAAATAGTATCATCCGGAAACGTACGAATCGGCGTTCGGAAAACACGAATTAGTGACGGCATAAGTCGATGTTTGGCGGAAATATTACAGTTCTAAAACCTTAAGTCTTGAAGTCTTCACTAAATATATTTTATTCCTTCAGCAATTGATATATCATCTGATACATTATATTTTAAGAATAAACACAACCAAGGCCTTTTACAATACGTTTCTTATATAAAACTCATTCTTTATCGCGACTGAGGATTTTACAATGTGCTTTCTTGTCTTAAATCTGGCAACTACGTGTAATATGTAACGCGAAAAAACTTCGAGTCCGCTATTAAAGCAATTGCACTCAAGTCAGATCTAAGAACGTATTAGCGTAACGGGTTTCAGTAGATGATTTTTATCAGATTGCAATTGAAGCAAACAGCTTTCACAGAGTAGAAAGTTGTGATATATTCTAGAATTGTTTCATGTTCCTAATTATTTCTAATCAAGTTTTGAAGAAAACACTTATAATTCATTATTATTGTTTATTGCTCACAATAAGTCATAAGATCTTATTGAATTTCTATATTATCTTGGTAATTAATACATCCTCTACTAACTTGTTTTTATGTTTAAGGTTTTAATAAAGCAAAGACCTTTAAAATCCGTTTTTCATAATTATTAGATTTACATTTATAAACAAAATTAAAATATATTTATCTGTTCCTTAATTTGTGTGGGATGTAATTTTACATTCAAATCTAAGTAATTTTAATTAAAAGTCATTGTAAAGGATTCACAAGGAAATTATTTAATTTAAACGTAAATCAAGATGAAGTGAATAACACCAGCTACAAACTGCATCGTTTCATATACAATCTACGCCGTTTATCTTTTTAAAGATATTTCTTGTTACAAGTTGGTGTTCTGAAAGAAATGTAAATCTTCTGGATGACATCGTTTAGGACATTTCTTAGAGCCTTGACACAAAGGATGGAAAAACCAGTCAATGCGAATGTCCGTCGGTCAGCCGGACATGTCCGGTAATTTTGCTTGTTGACCGACGAAAACTTCTGTTATTGTCGGACACAATGTCCGGTACAAAATTAAATCTAGCGCCGTTTCATTTTTGGAAAATTTACTTTCAGTTTCATGTCCAGTGCTATTTTTAACTGAAATATCATAATTTTTCTGCACGTTTTTATCCGTGTGTCACTAAATGTAAACCCCATAACGTGACGTTTCTTTAAATATTCGAAAAAGCTTTCGGGTCAAAGGTCGCAATAATTCCCATAATTCAAATCGCCGTAGTAAACAATCATGGCGGACAACGTTAGAGGAACTGATAAAAATATTTAATCTTTTTGTTATGCCGACGATTTCATTGAAGAATTACGGAAGCAGATAGATTAAGGTTTCGACTTAAGATGCACACGTGATACGATGTAAAAGCGAAATCATTGAATTATGGCGCAAGGCGATTACGATCTCGGACTTTTGTAGAGGCAAATGAATGAAAAAATAAGCACGTATCAAATTATTAATCTCTGCTTTGGTGGTAGTGATAAAACTTTTACCATCATTGAAGGGTTATGAATTAATTTGATTATGTGTTAATTGCAACACTATCATGAAAGTAAATCTGTAGATGACATTGGCAAATGTGAAAAGAGGTGTGTTTTATGGCTGTTAAAAGTGGTAGGTAAGAAAATGTTATATGACATATTTTTTCAAGCATGGGCATCAGCAAATGTACAATATCACTACATTTAACAACCTTTCGGCATTACACAAGGTACTTGGTTACAGTTGTTATTATTTAGAAATCTAAAATATATGAAATAGTATGTTAAAATATCTATTTCATTAAACTATAAAGCTAGATATAGTAAATACATATATTGATAATAAAACTGCAATTAAAATAAATATTTTTTGTCGATGTCACAAAATACACTCGACAAAATTGCGACTGACAAAAATTTGTTGCGACTGGTAAAATTTTGGTGTTTACCAGTCGCAATGTCCTGTGAAGGGAAAAAAGTTTTCGCGTAGACTGAAAAACAATGAAAATAGAGTTTTCTTTTTTAATAATACGCCAATTTACAGAACAGTTGCCGAGACTGTCTCTGGTCGAGAATAGGTCACTATAATTCAATCTGTTTCACTAAACAGATTTCAAAATAGTGCAATTTTAAAATGTCACCACTTACTTTTCCGTTTAGGATAACACAACATTTCAACATTTGGCGACTTACGGATGGAGATGCAAGCCTCCAAGTGAAACCTTTAAAACCTTTAAAAAACCTTTAATTTCAAAGCAAACCTTTAAACCTTTAAATCTTCTAAAAACCCTTTAAAATTGTCTGTAATTTTCTCTTAAAACCTTTATTTTTGTTCAGACTACTTGCCGTGTCCGTCATTTTCAAGCAAGTAATGGTTGCTCTACTGTATTTCTTCCCGCTTTTAAGTGTTGTATTAGGATACTGCTTGTGAATCAGTTATGTGTAATTCAGACAGTATGACACATTATCAAACATGGCTATATTTGATACCTCTGGTTTTAGAATGTGGGTTTCCATATATAAATTAACTTTTTGTAAATACATATATATTATGTGTTTTCAATAAGAGTTGCTACAAAAAACAGCCTTCAGTTAGTATTTATTTTTCAATATTTTACACTAAAATACCTTTATTTCCATAGATAGGAACCTTCATAAAAACCTTTATTTTTGTGTAGGCGTGCTAGGAGGCCTGGAGATGTCTACACAATCCAAAAATCGTGCTGATGAAGAAGAAGAAGTGGATGATGAAGAAGTGGAGGATGAAGAAGTGGAGGATGAAGAAGAAATGGATAATGAGGAAGTAGAAGAAGAAGAAGAACTGGATGAAGAAGTGGATGATAAAGAAGTTGATGAAGAAGAAGAAGTGGATGAAGAAGAAGAAATAGATGAAGAAGAAGAAATAGATGAAGAAGAAGAATGGCAAGATGAACAAGAACTGGAAGATGAAAAAGCATATCGTTTTAAACTATATATCCAATACTTGAAGATAAGCCTGCTAGGTGTTTTGTATGCTGGCATAATACTATTAGGAATAGTTGTTTATTCACGCGTAGGAAAAGGTAAGAGCCTGCCTCTACGGTACATGTATATATAGAGGGTATTTGTTTTTACCTGTAGAAGATAAAAGTATATTTCATCAAGTGATCTCCGGAATTCGTATGTTCACGAGTGGCAAAGTCTCGAGTGAATATAAATTATTCAGGAGTTCACCGGTGAAATATATTTATATCTTTCACTGGTAGAACAAATGGGGTCCTACCGATATACAGAGTTATCTCAATATTCTGTCTTAATTTACCTCCCTTTGTAACTGGGTAGTTCCGGTCTGAGATTGACAATTAAAAACAGATACAGTAGACATCCGTGGTTCTTTCAAATACGTTTTATATTTATTTATATAGTTGGTCAGATATCAGCATAATGCATAACAACGTTTGATTATTATCATTGAATGGAAAAAAAAGTTTTTACTGTGCAGCGCCTAATATTTAAATTTTCTCTTCTAACCATTTTAATATGAGGTTTGTGTGTAACATTGTTATGTTCGACCCATTTGGTAACTAATAAAGAGTAATAGATACACATTTCTTCTGCTCAAAAATGGCAGATTTGAGGAAAAGAAAAGTTTGAAAACCTTAAAATGGTTGTAACATTTATAACACATAATATAAATAAAGTTTGACGTCCGCCAATGAAACGCATTGCCATGCAACATTTTTTTCTCAATGAATAGGATTATTTAATAACCGAGCCATTTCCTACAAACTGAATGCACATCAGTCGTTTCACAGATATTATGTTCGTAATGACGTATTTTTTCAATATACTGCTATTGTTTTTCTCCAAAAAGTTCTTTCTTATTCTTATACCATTTAGAACATATTCAAATATTGTTTCATAATGATTTCACGTTTTTCTCATTATTACTTAATTGTTAGTTCATTTAGTTTTAGAATTAATTTTAATTATTAAATAAATATATTTTTGTAAAACTTTCCCGAATGATATTTTATTCATTGAGTTCAGAGCGCTTTAAGTTGCCAAATTCAAATAAACAAAGACTCGGGTCTCAGACTACATAATGACAATTAATTAGAATATTTAATCTCTAGTCACACTCCTAAAACAACACTTCTACCCCCAATAAGCAACTTTTTCAACCTGCTACAAATCTACCACTTAACTTCAAAAAGCCTTTATAAAACCTCCAGCTGGTAAAACGCGGTCTTCCTAATTAGATTAAGTGACATGTTCATAAAACCCCAGGCCCTTTTCTTGACACGCATTGTTTGCATAATTTAACGTTAATTCGTCAATGTAATTTTACTTCAAAAACACTTTTCAGACTTTTCATCTACACTTTTAACGCTACGCTTTATATGCGCGTCTAAACCGGAACTACCCAGTCAGCAAGGGAAGCCACTCTCAATGGGAGGTAACTCTGGATATCGGTAGACCCCCATTTTTAGCTCACCTGTAACGTAGTGACAAGGTGAGCTTTTGTGATCGCAATTTTTCCGGCGTCCGTCCGTCCGCCCGTCCGTAAACTTTTACTTTAAACGACATCTCCTCTTAAACCCCTGGGCCAAAGTTGATGAAACTTGCCACAGATGTTCCTTGCATAAAGCTCTTCCAAATTTGTTCAAAGAAATCAATTCCATGCAGAACTCTGGTTGCCATGGCAACCTAAAGGAAAAACGTTAAAAATCTTCTCCTCTGAAACCACAAAGCCTAGAGCTTAGATATTTGGCATTTAGCACCCTCTAGTGGAACTCTACAAAGATTGTTCAAATTATTTCCCTGGGGTCAAAATTGGCCCCGCCCCAGGGGTCACTTCATTTAACATAGACTTATACAGGAAAAACTTTAAAAATCTTCTTGTCTGAAACCACAAGGCCTAGAGCTTAGATATTTGGCATTTAGCACCCTCTAGTGGAACTCTACAAAGATTGTTCAAATTATTTCTTTGGGGTCAAAATTGGCCCCGCCCCAGGGGTCACTTCATTTTACATAGACTTATATAGGAAAAACTTAAAAAATCTTCTTGTCTGAAACCACAAGGCCTAGAGCTTAGATATTTGGCATTTAGCACCCTCTAGTGGAACTCTACAAAAATTGTTCAAATTATTTCCCTTGGGTCAAAATTGGCCCCGCCCCAGGGGTCACTTCATTTTACAAAGACTTATATACGAAAAACTTTAAAAATCTTCTTGTCTGAAACCACAAGGCCTAGAGCTTAGATATTTGGCATTTAGCACCCTCTTGTGGAACTCTACAAAGATTGTTCAAATTATTTCCCTGGGGTCAAAATGGGCCCCGCCCCAGGGGTCACTTCATTTTACATAGACTTATAAAGGAAATCTTTAAAATCTTCTTCTCACAAACCACAATGCGTACAGCTTAGATATTTGGTTAGGAGCAATGTCTAATGGATGTCAACTAAATTTGTTCACATTATGTCCCCTTGGCCAAAATCCGCCACGCCCTAGGGTTCTCTTGGTTTACATATAGTTATATAGGAAAAACATGAAAATCATTTTTCTCCAAAACTAATAGGACTAGATCTTAGATATTTGGTGCTGTGTATTGTGTAGAGAACCTTTATCAAATTTGTTTAAAAGTTGGCCCTGGGGTCAAAATTGTCCCCGCCCCGGTGGCCCTTTATTATGTGAAAAAGGCAAACTTTAAATATCTTTCTACTGGAAACCTCAATGCCTAAAGCTTAGATATTTGGTATGTAGCATTGTCTAGTGGATATCTACCAAGTTTGTTCAAATTATGTCCCCTGGGCCAAAATTGGCCATGCCCTAGGGTTCTCTTAGTTTACATTGATTTATATAGGAAAACATATATAATCATTTTTCTCTGAAACTAATGCGACTATCCTTAGATATTTCGTGTTGAGTATTGTGAAGAGACCCTTTACCAGCATTATTTAAATGTTGGCTCTGGGGTAAAACTGAGAGTACTTTTGTACTCAGGTGAGCGATTTAGGGCCACCATGGCCCTCTTGTCTTTCTATTCTATGATTTCAGTTCACAACGTACTGTAAATCAACAGAAAAATTACATTAAATAACGCCAGAAATCAAATGGTTGTTTATAACGTTACGTCTTGACGTCATATACCCAAACTTGCTCCCGTTTTCTAAACATTCTCATCGGAAGTTTTTGAGTGTTCGAGTACCAACGTGAAAAAAAAGTGAAAATAAAATTGTATTTCACTGTTTTAAAACATTGAAAAACCAACTTTTTTTTACCGAGAAAATGCCATCATCCACTAAAAACATGACCTGTGTACGTTGGCGCTAGGAACTCTGGGATGAGTTACAACTCTGCTGTACTGCATTTAAAAATCGGGTGTGCACTAGATTATATTATAATATACTATATTATAAACTCTTTATAATTCTGTATTGACAATTAAAGCCTCCCGTAGTAAATCAATATCGCCCATTTTAAGTTTCGACGAATGCGACCTTCACATGGGTTTTAAAACACCGTCCTGTACAGGCACACTGACGTCATTACTTTCATTTTTTGAGGTCATAATTTTCGTTTTCACTTTTGTGGCAAAAAATTTAGACAACATCTACCATCAATTTGATTTTAATTATGAAAATTTTGTAACATTAGCATAATTACACTTACTTATTAATTAACTAAAACAATTGACACAATATGTACAATTCAGACCACCTTATATGGGTTGCACTCAATTCATATGAAATTTCAACTTGGCCAATACGAGATAACTTGGGCCAATACAGGTTTTTACTGGGCTAATATGAGATTGTTTGATTCTGATGGGATAATGAACTGGTCCAATATGAATTGAATCACTTCCTTTTAAAAACAAAAATGCCGCCAATTTGAAATTTCTAAGTCAATTTTTATGGATAAAAATGGTGAAAGATAGAATGACATTGGGCACAAAAGGTGCAGTTAGGCAAAGCGGCAGAGGATAAGTATATGTTGCAGATTTTGGTGATAGCTTTCTGTGTAATAAAAATCTTTGAGTTTATCTAACTCGCTAGAACAACAACGCGAATGTCTGCAGCAAGAATTTTTAAAACTAAAAAACAGTGAATTTTAAGGGATAACTCTTGATTTGAGCAAAATGTCTGCATCTATTTCTAAAAGGGAAGTAATAACAGTAATCTGAAAACGTATACTGTTTGTTTACTCTCAATAACTTTTAACTTTTGTTATTTATTTAACAATAGTAAAACATGCAAGGTTTTGTCTTATTTGCATTTTTATTAAACATATGCCTGTCATCAATTTAATGAGCACGAAATCTGAATATATTTGGTATAGATGGCGGATGGAGTGATTGGTCACCATGGGGTACTTGTTCTTCTACATGTGGAATAGGATTAAAACGCCGGGACAGAACCTGCACAAATCCGGAAACAGTACATCCCGGAAGACCCTGTGTTGGGAACTATCATGAAATTGAAATCTGTGTCTTAACAGTTTGTAAAGGTAGTAATTAAATAAAGTTTTCATTTTATCTCTATATGAATATGCTTAAAGAAATTAAATAAATCCTATTTTTCATAAACAGTGCAAACAATACATTATTTTTCTCATTCTTCCCTTTTTATTAACAAATGCGTAATTTAAGCAAAATCTCTGTCAGTGATATTTATTAAGCTTCTAGAAATGTACGTTCGTGAAACATCTTGATTATGATAGCTAACATATCATGATATGTTCCTATCCGTAAACATCTTAGGTATAGACGGTGGATGGAGTGAATGGTCACCATGGGGTACCTGTTCCGCTACATGTGACACCGGATTACAGACCCGGAGCAGAACCTGCACGAACCCGGCACCGGATCGACACGGACGATTTTGTTTTGGAGACTTTACTGATCGAAGACTTTGTAATATTACATCTTGTCAGGGTAATTTGTACACAAGACCTAGTCTTCATTTCATCGAGCACTTTTATCAAATCACATCATTCATTTTAGGAAGGATACCCGGATTAAATGTACAACACCGAAAGTCACAGCAAATTTTCTTAAGTATAACCAAATATCTAAAGAAATGTCAATTTTATTATTAAACTTTATATATCTGCATATCTTATTGAATTTTCCAATGGTTTCAATAATTATATACTTACGTTTAACAACTATGAACATCTATTTAATAAACCACCGCATTTTATAAGTATTAATTAATTTAAAGCTTCTTTTTTGTTCACTTTAAGAATATAATTTTTTGAAAATATTTTTCAAACACATAACACCCAGATTATATAAACAAAATCAGGTTTTGTGAAATAACCGCAAGTACCCGAATAATTAAAATTTTTTAACAAGGTAAATTGGTAGGAAATGAATTATACAACATAATTTTGTCGTATTTATCTTGGTATGAATAATATATAGATTTTATATCATTCTGAAATTATAGCTTACATTAAATATTGCGCTAAAACTGGATTAAATCAACTTTTAAAATATTCACTGAGCACTACAATATCAAATGTTAAGTAGCTTCCACAAAGATTCATAATAATAAATAAAATACGGGCAAGCAGTGCCACTTGTCGATAATGGCCTTGCCATTTGAATAATGGCCCTAGGGCTTTATTATATGACAGGGCCATTATCAACAAGTGACACTTCTTGCCCATTTATATACTTATTTATTACATGCATACATACTTTAAAAAATGACCCTCGCTTGAATTTGTGCTTGATTGAGCACTTTTATAAATGAAATATGGGATACTACGTCATGATGTTAATCACTACGTCATTTGATTAATATGTGACGTAATTTAACGAGTTTAGATTTCAAACAATACCAGTTGTAAAGTTTGTTTATATCAATACTTTATTTTACAATTTTTTGAAAAGGAAAGGAGGATGATTAATTTTGAATTCTCGGATTGATTTTCGTGGCATGAGTCTGTAAATGCTATGAGAGTATTTCATTCTTATACGCTGCTGCGAGCTTCGTAACGTCAATGATCAGGCTTTATGAGAATTTGGAAAAATGAATGAAAATATATAGGAAACATTGTGATTTAAATTTTAAACAATTTCAGTGCTTGGTCACATATTCGTTAAAAAATGTTAACGACGTGCGCGTTTTAGGTGAGGGCAAAATATGCAAACTTTTATAGCGGATCCTGCACAGATGTTTATTAGAGAAAATTCCTTTTTCCTTATTGACCGGTTGATAAAAGTTTACTAAAGAATATAATGCTTTTTTCAGGCGGTGTTAATAACTGTATAACGAATCCCTGTAAGAATGGCGGATCCTGCACAGACGGTGTAAATACCTACACATGTAATTGTGTTCAAGGCTTCACGGGGGTCAATTGTGAGGGCGACGGTAGGTACCGATTTAATCTTCGTGTTAACTGTGTATAGTGGATGTGTTTCTGAAAATGGCTTTTCATGATATGCCTTCACGGCAGTTGTAAATGTGTCGGTTGCAAAATATATTTGCGACTGTTTATTTGATAAAATTCAATTTTTCGTTATTGGCTGAATAATTAAATGCATAATTAATAGCATTACTTGCTTTATTTCAAATAGTAAGTTTACTAAAAGAATATAATTCTTTTTCAGGCGGTGTTAATAACTGTATAACGAATCCCTGTAAGAATGGCGGATCCTGCACAGACGGTGTAAATACCTACACATGTAATTGTGTTCAAGGCTTCACGGGAGTCAATTGTGAGGGCGACGGTAGGTACCGATTTAATCTTCGTGTTGACTGTGTGGAGTAGATCTGATTCTCAAAATGGCATTTCATGATACGCCATCTCAGCAGTTGTATATGTGTCGGTTGCAAAAATATATTAGCGACTGTATATTTGATATAATTCCGTGTTTTGTTATTTCTGAATGAGAAAAATGCATAACATCAATCACGGTGACGAATCAGGACGGTGCCTCGTTGTGCGAATTGCGTTTCTTGTTGCCTTGGTGTCCCTTACAACGGCGCCTAGACGTTACTATCTCACGATGTTATCAATTTCGTTACAAAAAAACTCCCTTTTATAGTATGTAAGTTGAAAAAATCTCAATGTCACGGAACTTCAACCATGTTACTTGTTGCTGCACATGCCATTTCATATCAATAAATTTCGTGGTAGTTTTGTAAAGTAGCAAAAAGATAGTCACTACTTTACAAAATGCACTGGGTCTCGCCGAAATTGTCGATTTTTACTGATAATGTTATAGCTTTTATGATTTGGAGTTGTTAGAATATAATTTGAGTCAGTACTTTGTCTGCAAGTAAGCAAAAAATAGTGGTTGGTGCATTAAACACTGGTTTATTCATACAGAAAGATCAACGCTTGTTTTTTTCTCAGAAACGGCGCCTGTTGATGTAGAAGCTGTATAATTGATTTTCAGACAACGGTTGCCTATGTGCCTAAAATACAAACTGTTAGGCAGCTTTTTTCTTCTATTTATTACCTGGTTCGATAACGCCAAAAATAATCATTCTGATTTTAAATATTTAAATGGAAGAAATGTTCAGCACCGGGGATACGCCCCCCCCCCCCCGCCCCCGGCGCGGACAACGAATAAAGGGGCATTTTAGTGGTATACATATTTCATTATAAGCATAAATCCGGTTTTTTTTAAAGTGTCACGAGGTCTGATACCGCTTTGAAATAATATTTCGGCTTTGAACTACGAAATTTCATTTTTATAAGAAACTAAAACGAACATTTGACAATATAAGCATCTTAATCTGCCTACGATTTTTATACTTATTCTGTATATTTATGTATGACACCAGCAGGTTGCAAGGCAGAAGCCTGTGGCAATGTTTTTTTTTTTTAAATAAACTCGTCCATTTCCCATCCAGCAGAGGACGGGTACAGGTGATAAAATCTGAGACCTGTCAAATGTTTTACTTTGTTTGAGCGCACATACCGCCGATTGGCGTTGTGAAATTTGTTTTTTGGTATTTTTGGTTAATTTTATTTGTAACATATGAAAAATGACATCATAAGAAATTTAATCATCCGAATTGTGAGAAAATTTGTTTTATATGTGATAGATGTGACATAATTTAAATAATTCTAAACTTTTTGGAGACCTCTGAGGGCGGGGTTTGAGTTCAGTATTCCACCGTAGACAGCGTTAAGCTGTTTATTTGGTCTACTTTTAGTAATCCGAAAATCAAGGCATTATCATTATTATCCAGCTTTCAGAATGACAAGCGTAGAGCCCAACGGAGGTGTTACAAAAGCTGGTTTAAATATTTTTACCCATCAAATTTTAAAAGATTTCATCGTTAATATTGTACGTCTGAAATGCGTTAATCCAATCGCCGGTTACCAGTTTGCCTCGTTCAGACTTGATACGCACTTCAAATTAAAAAAAAAAGTGATTCGCTATTTAAAGGGGCATTATCTGAAGAAGCACTTGATACATGTTTTTTGTAGTTCAAACATTTTCCTGTTCATTTATTAGTTTAAACTAACTAGTTTGAATCTTGCGACCGAGAAGACTGTTTCTTTGTAAAATGATGTACTAGGAGATGCAGAAGGAAATTCAGTACGGCCTCAGAATCCAAAAAATAGCAGAATACAAATCATAGTCTTCGCATTTTTAACAATACTGTAAACGGTTTTGGCACAATAAGGAACCGGTGCCATGTATCAACAGGGACAGTTCCTTTATAAAACATTTTTTAAACACTTTTAAATTGATATACCACATTAATTTGGCGTTTTTATGTTTCGATGTCAAGACTGTTTTACACTAGTAAACCATCGGAAATTAGATGGACGAGTCCAGTTGTTTAAAATCGTTAAAACCTCCCTTGTAAATTACTCACATCAAAATTTAATACAAGTCGGTCAATACACAACGACAAAAACAAGCTTTTGTGAAACAATCCGTATTCTTCTGCTTTCTTTAGTACTTGAAACCGGTAAAGAAAATGATAACATGTTCCGTCACATTTTTCTTTTAAATCAAAGTAACGATGGTAAAAAGAAATTAATGATATTGCAATAAATGTTACATACAATTTTGATAAAAAGCTTACGAGGCGCCGTTGTACGGGACATCAAGGCAATTCGCACAACAAGGCACCGTCCTGATTCATCACCGTGTCAATACTTGCTTTATTTCAAACAATAGGTTTAAAGCGGCATTACTTCAATTTAACCCACTATAATATGAAACATTACATGTATTTGGAACTATTTGCAGCATTAGTTCGGGCTTATAAAATTTTAATTTACTAAAATAAATTTGGTCCGCGCGACTAAAAGCAAAATTAGGATTTCCGAAACGTCACAGAATGAATCGAGATCAAGCATGAAGTGGTCTCTGCCAAAAGTAGGTTGCTAAATATACCTCCACTATATTTAGCTTCTTAAAATTCGTTAACGATAATTTAACAATATCATTGAAAATCCCGTCTGTAAGAAAGAATTCGATCGGATCTTTTGTGTTCTGTTAGATAGTTTATATATCGAGGGCTGAATGCAACACTTTCGTAACTCAACTTTTTTTCAAAAATCTTTTTTTTTGAATTTTTGGAATGTATAAGTCATAAGGTCATACAAGTTTTAGCTTTCCAAAAAGCAAGTCGGCCATTAGCATCGCATTTTAACAAAAAGACGGCTCTGAAGTTAAAACTGATTTAGAAAAATTTCGTTAGAATGTTGGTATTTATTTAGAATTTACGCCGTTTTATACATGTGAACCATGATCCAGAAAAACCTTAAATAGTGACCAAAAAATCGATTTTTACATTTTCATATTTTCCAATAGTATATTCTTTTAGAAACGTAAAACAAAAAAATTATGGTTCTATCTTACTTAATATAAAAGTTATGAGTGTTTTGCTATAGCAACCATACTTAACAACCGAAGGCCATTTTATAAAAACAAACAGATGTGTGTACAAATAAACTTTCATTTCTACATTAGTAAATGTTTTAGATGTTGAATTATTACAATATTAATTAAGATTAACATAACTAATAAGTCTGCAATTTATTATGAAACAAGTCACGTAACATTTCTGTTGTCATGGAAACCAACACATAGAACAAATATCAGATTTGTCGATTGTTTCTATTGAGCGTCTCTTGGACACGTAACATCCTGATACTCTGGTCGAACATAAGGTCTCACAGAGGTAAATAAATATTTTCGCCTAGCATCTGACATTCCACCAGGTTGGATCATAGGAGGCAGCTGAAGGTTATCAAATGTAATTTCCCTGGACTTCAAAATGGAGAAAGCCTTCTCATCTCCTCCACTGCTTTCCTTTACCATTACGATTCTCCTTCTCAAACCGGAAATACTGGTACTTTCTGAAATATGTGAAAGTTAATCAATATATACTGCATATAGTGAACTGCAGTTTTAGTTAATATATTTAAAAAAAATTAACTGTGTCTGAAAAAATAAATGATGGCTTAAAATGAACCATGTTATAAAGACACCTGCATAAACTTTTTTCAAAAGCAGCTTAATGTTTTAAAGAAAAGATTAAATAAAAAATATTTTTGTTTTGGTTCCTTCATATATTTCCAAATAACATCTTAATAACAGTAAAAGGTTTATTAGTTTGCTTGTACCTTATTCCCAGTAGAGGTTTAAAGCATGGTTCAAGAAATGCTTTCCAGTTGTGCCATGCTCAAGTTGGATATCGAACACACTCATCGGTTGAAGATGACTGATTCACAACATCTGTTAGTTGAGCCATTGAATCAGTGTCAGTTCTTCTATACAAACGCTTGATAGCAGCAAATCCAGCATCAACATGGCATCGTGCATGTCCTGGTATCTGCATCATGTACTCAATATTGTCATGACGACCTGACATCACCCGCCACATCAGGTAGCCAAGCACGTACTGGTTCTTATTCTGACCTGATGATGGAAAAAATATTATATAGATGATGGTTGTGGTGATGATGATGAATTGATGATAATGATAAAAATAATGAGATTATTATTTTATTGTTGTTTTTGTTACAAATATTTTTATAAAAATTATTATTATAATTTTTATTATAAATATAATGTTCTTTCACTTATAAATATTAAATGCATAATTATAATGATTATGACAAACATTTTTTACAATGTAAAGGCACAACTTGATCATAGATACTGCTTTTTATTGTATTTGAACAATAAGCAGGCATGTATACATTTTTAGACAATTTATATTATTCATCATTTTGAAAATATGACCTATAAAAATTTAAATTCATTTATCATTTAAGAGCATTTTATTTCTTTAAATCATCATAATCTTCTATTTTTATTATTGTTATTTAATCATTTACACATAAAAAACATTAAGCAGTGGTTACATGCCTGGGCAGTTATCTGCATGAATGTAGAGGGAAGTTTCATTCTGATGGTCGTGTTCTATAGTCCAGTGCAACATACTGATGACAGAATACGGTCCATGTGATTGTGTTCCGTCTTCGCCAATGGTTTCACTTTCATCAATAAGAAAATTGTACTGTTTAGAAGTACCATCGTTTCTTACACCAAACAACTGCACTTTTCTTAGTGATAAGAAGTATGTTGGTCCCATTTGTCTAGCATGATGAGGCAGAGACATGTTTTGGCTGAAATCAAAAGTGAAATGTACATAGGTGTTGTCTTGATTTTTTTGCAGATTCCCTTGCGTGTTCAACACACTCGTTATAAATTTTTCTTTCATTTTGTGCTGCTATTATATGGCTTCTAAATATTTCTGTGTTTTGTAATTTTTCTTCTTCTGTTCTGGAGTCCATGACAGCCTTTCTCATTTTTTCACATACTGCACAGACATCATCACGAGGTGATGCAATTTTGATATGTGATACACATTGTCTCCATATGTTGTTAAAGGTGGTATAATGAACACATCTTTTTGGTGGATCACTATCGCTTCATGAAGATACATATTTCTTATGAATGTCTATTTTTGTAGTATTGCTAGGTAGATATATAGGTGGAATGTTGTCAGAACCTCTTGGTGCAGCAGGCTGTGGCAGACCTATTTCTTCAGCGGTCTGAGACAGAAATAACACAACATATTTTATGTCATCAAATGCCAAGGACTTTGCTGGTTTTCTTCCTAAATTTCCATGAACTCTTTCTGTTACACCATGTTTATCAACATGTGACATAAGGTTTCTTAAGTAAGTGTACTTGACATCAAAAGCAAGCATAGATACTGTCCTACAACATTGTCGTCCTAACAATGTGTACTGATGTCGAACACGTGACCTCTTCTTCCCTTTTTTAGTCGTGTCTTTGTCAGAACTGTCAATTAGAGTTGCCATTATGTATAACTCCTTGTCCTGTTTTTCCATTTCTCTGATGTTTAAGATGTGATCATATATGTCTTCAAAACACAAAAAGCTTACACAGTTATCCTTGCAACCACAACCTTTTTTGATAAACCGTTTAATTTGTTCTCTTTCATTTCTGTCTTGTGGTGACAACAGTACAACTTCTTCACAGTCATCATCACTCCCACTAGCCCCAGCATCTACCTCATCAGGAAGACTGTCCAAATACTCTCTGACCCTCTGATCCACATCTATATCATCCTGGTACTGCTCAGAGTCCTGGCTAGCATCAGTGAGCACTTCATCACACTTGGGAACCAAAAGGGGTTGTTAGAGGTGTCCTCCCAAAATGTTCAGAGAACAGACTTTCCAGTTCCTAGAAAGGAATATAACTTCATAAACATACTGTTTGATTGTTTTAAATTAAAGTAGATTAATAAATTTTATATTTAAAGATAATTTTAGATAAATGTTTAAAGATAATTAATTTTAGATAAATGTTTAAAGATAATTAATTTAAGTTAAATGTTTAAAGATAATTTTAGATGAATGCATATCATTTTTTTGTTAATTAACTAAAGGGAATTTTGTTGTAAAAAAAATAAAATAAACTAGTTATATAATTATTTTCTAAATTATTTAATATTTCAAAAAAAAATCATTTCCAGTGGCGTTTTGAACTCGCAAAGATCGAAAATATCACCGTCTTATCCACTCGGCTATCCTTCTCTTTGTTACATCCCAGTAAAATAAATATCTTATACAGTACAGTATTGATTTTTTAACTGAGCGCGCCGTCGAGCATTTTCTTTTACACCCCCAGTAAAATATCGTGTAGGTAAACAACTATTTGATGTTAGAAATCATTTTCACAATGAATATTTTTACTAATTAAAATACATGTAAAATATTTTCCGTGAAACTATTTTTTACTATTTAAAATATCCATTTGAACAAGTAGATAGCACGGTGGTGGGTGGGGTTATCGTGAATAAGATAGATGGTTTCAAAATTGATTATTCTGAGACTTGTATTTTAACATTTTGCCTTTTTAGTGTTTTTTGAAAGGGTTTATCGACTAAACTAAAGTAGACCAAGATTCTTACAGATTCGTTTTGATTTAACCGATAAAGGTCGCATTAAAAAGATGCATGCCATGAATTTAAATTTAGCGGGAATTTTTGTCTGGTAACATTTTAATCTAAATCTATATTATAATATAGAAAATGATAAATGTACATACCTCAATATCACTGTCCATTATTTCCTGTTAAAACAAACTCATAAAATGACAACTATTCGATTTAAATTCGAGACTAAGGTAAATATAATGCTTTGTGCTGTTTTGGATAGACAATATTTATGACGTCACTCTTAAATTTGGATTTCCCAACGTTACGTCATTAGGCACTATTTAAGGTTTTCCTGGATCATGGTTCATGTGTATATCGTCATGTTGGCGCAAAAAGTACTGTAACTGACATTTTTAAAATTTTACAGGAGAAGCAAAAAACTGTTTTACTACTTTCCATTAAATTATTTCAATATCTTTAATTTATTTTTAAATAGATTGAAACATGCCTGTTAGGATGGTATATAAACAGATATAGTTATAAAAAGAGTTATAAAATTATTTGTAATTATATTTCATTTACATGACTTTTTGCGCTGACTTTTTAGGCGCAAAAAGTACTGTAAGTGCAGTTACCTGAGTTTTTGCACCAAGCTTTTACAAAAAATACATGAAATGTATGCAATCAAAATGATTGTAAAATGTATTTTTATTTTAAACTTATTGTTTAATTGTAAAATAATTAAGTCAGTCATGGCATATATTTTATTAATCTGTTTTGTTTAACTTTAAAAATATTGAAAATAAAAATAAAGGAATCTATTTATATCCTGTAACAACACACAAACAAAATTCTTACCTTTGTGATAGAAAACTTATTTCATTTTGGAACACGAAAACTGATTTACAAGTGAATTTTAATTAGGGCATTGTATCTCAAGTCATATCACTATATGGTACATGTAATCCAAAATATTTATTATTAGTTATGATGCATACATACAATATGTATATTACACAGACATGTACTTGTCTGTTGTGTTTGTGTCGTTTTATGTCAAACCATTTCTTTTTCAAATTACTGGATGTATTGTTACTGCATATAATTTGAATCTCTAAGTAAACCCGATGTGTTCCTTAAAAACAGTTATACTAACATTTTGATTAAGTAATGTCGGGGCGCATATTACACAGAATTGAATTGAGACAGAATTCTTTGCTAACATTTGCCCAAAATGAATCTCCATATGGGCAATACTAGGGGTAATGAGATGCACTGGATCGCCCCATACATCCTGTGGTCTAGCAGTTTGTGAAGTTGCACTACTCTGTGATATATGTTTAACATTGTTTCCAGAGGAAAATTTAGTCATTTTGATAAAAAAACAACCCGGTAATTTGGATAAGCAGTTTAATAGTTTGACCCCAAAAATGTCATAACCAGATTTTGATGTTTAGTCAATTGGATGAGTTTTTCTTACAAATCATTAAAAAATGGACACCAATCCAAGAATAATATTATTTACCATTTTTTATGCCCCCGCCATATAATGGCGGAAGGGCATATAGTGTTCACCCTGGCTGTGGGTGGGTGGGTGTGTGGGTGGGTGTGTGTGTCAGTGTGTGTGTATGTTCGAAAATCGTGTCCGCTCTGTAACTTTGTTATTTCTTATTGGATTTTAAAATAACTTGGTATCAATGTTCACCATATCAAGACGGTGTGTCGCGTACAATACCCATGCCCGTAGGTCCAAGGTCAAGGTCACTGTTACTAAAAATAGCATTTTCTTGTCCGGGCTGTAACTTCCTTATGATTAGAGGGATTTGAAAATAACTTGGCACAAATGTTCACCATGACAAGGCGGTGTGTCGCGTACAACACCCATGCCTGTAGGTCCAAGGTCAAGGTCACTGTTACTAAAAATAGAATTTTGTTGGAAAAATCGTGTCCGCTCTGTAACTTTGTTATTTCTTATTGGATTTTAAAATAACTTGGTATGAATGTTCACCATATCAAGATGGTGTGTCGCGTACAATACCCATGCCTGTAGGTCCAAGGTCAAGGTCACTGTTACTAAAAATAGAATTCTGTTGGAAAAATCTTGTCCGCTCTGTAACTTTGTTATTTCTTAATGGATTTTAAAATAACTTGGTATAAATATCCACCATATCAAGACGGTGTGTCGCGTACAGTACCCATGCCTGTAGGTCCAAGGTCAAGGTCACTGTTACTAAAAATAGAATTTTCTTGTCCAGGCTGTAACTTCCTTATGAATGGAGGGATTTCAAAATCACTTGGCACAAATGTTCACCATGACAAGGCGGTGTGTCGCGTACAACACCCATGCCTGTAGGTCCAAGGTCAAGGTCACTGTTACTAAAAATAGAATTTTGTTGGAAAAATCGTGTCCGCTGTGTAACTTTGTTATTTCTTATTGGATTTTAAAATAACTTGGTATGAATGTTCACCATATCAAGATGGTGTGTCGCGTACAATACCCATGCCTGTAGGTCCAAGGTCAAGGTCACTGTTACTAAAAATATAATTTTCTTGTCCGGGCTGTAACTTCCTTATGAATGGAGGGATTTCAAAATCACTTGGCACAAATGTTCACCATGACAAGGCGGTGTGTCGCGTACAACACCCATGTCTGTAGGTCCAAGGTCAAGGTCACTGTTACTAAAAATAGAATTTTGTTGGAAAAATCGTGTCCGCTGTGTAACTTTGTTATTTCTTATTGGATTTTAAAATAACCTGGTATGAATGTTCACCATATCAAGATGGTGTGTCGCGTACAATACCCATGCCTGTAGGTCCAAGGTCAAGGTCACTGTTACTAAAAATAGAATTTTCTTGACCGGGCTGTAACTTCCTTATGAATGGAGGGATTTCAAAATAACTTGGCACAAATGTTCACCATGACAAGGCGGTGTGTCGCGTACAACACCCATGCCTGTAGGTCCGAGGTCAACGTCACTGTTACTAAAAATAGAATTTTGTTGGAAAAATCGTGTCCGCTCTGTAACTTTGTTATTTCTTATTGGATTTTAAAATAACTTGGTATGAATGTTCACCATATCAAGACGGTGTGTCGCGTACAATACCCATGCCTGTAGGTCCAAGGTCAAGGTCACTGTTACTAAAAATAGAATTTTCTTGTCCGGGCTGTAACTTCCTTATGAATGGAGGGATTTCAAAATCACTTGGCACAAATGTTCACCATGACAAGGCGGTGTGTCGCGTACAACACCCATGCCTGTAGGTCCAAGGTCAAGGTCACTGTTACTAAAAATAGAATTTTGTTGGAAAAATCGTGTCCCGTCTGTAACTTTCTTATTTCTTATTGGATTTTAAAATAACTTGGTATGAATGTTCACCATATCGAGACGGTGTGTCGCGTACAGTACCCATGCCTGTAGGTCCAAGGTCAAGGTCACTGTTACTAAAAATATAATTTTCTTGTCCAGGCTGTAACTTCCTTATGAATGGATGGATTTCAAAATAACTTGGCACAAATGTTTACCATGACAAGGCGGTGTGTCGCCTACAACACCCATGCCTGTAGGTCCAAGGTCAAGGTCACTGTTACTAAAAATAAAATGTTGTTATAAAAATCTTGTCTGCTCTGTAACTTTGTTATTTCTTATTGGATTTTAAAATAACTTGGTATAAATGTTTATTATATCAAGACGATGTGTTGTGTACAATACTCATGCCTGTAGGTCCAAGGTCAAGGTCACTGTTACAAAAAATAGAAATTTCTTGTACTAGCTATAACTTCATTATTAACAGAGTGATTTCAAAATAATTTGGCAGAAATGTTCACTATGACAAGGCGTTGTGTTGTGTACAATTCCCATGCCTGTAGGTCCAAGGTCAAGGTCACTATTACTAAAACCAGAATTTTCTTGTCTGGGCTGTGAGTTTGTTATTACTTATTAGATTTTCAATTAACTTGCTATAAATGTTCACCATGACAAACATGCATAGCGGGGGCATCCGTGTCCTATGGACACATTTCTAGTTTTTAATTTTTTTTCATGTGTAAAACAGTCATGTATAAAAGCAACATGGTCGAATTAGAAAAGAAAATGCCTTTAATTTAATCTAATTTATAAAAAAGAAACCATACAGAAATGAAGGATTTCTTTTGCATTTGTTGTAACACAAGAAATACATTCAATTGAAATAAAATCACTTATTATATATACTTAAAGAAATTAGAAACGCAACTTCTTTAAACAAGACATACACTTCATGTTTAAAGAAGTTGCGTTTCTTATTTCTTTTAAGTACATATAATATAGTAAAAGAAATTAGAAACGCAACTTCTTTAATCATGAAACATATTTTGTGTTTAAAAAAGTTGTGAGTCTAATTTCTTTAAGTATAGTAATGGTTACGATTATGTGCAAAAGCAAATTATTTGAAGCCAGATAAATGTCCCAAAGATGCAAATCAACCACTCTGTATAAAATGTGACACAAGTGTTTATACTTTGTTTATAAACTTATGTTAGATCATTTTTATTAGAAACAGGTTGTGTTATATGAAAAATCCCGCATTTGTCTGCCCTTATTGTTGTTGTTCTATACTAACTTTTTTTTCTTACCATTTTCTTACCATATCTGAGAAATATGGCACTGGCCTTATGAAGACTTAGGGGTACTCCACTAGAAATAATGATCATAATAATGCAAGTGATCTACTTTGAATTGACCTTTTGTTTGTTTTACTGCTCAGCTACCCCCGTTGTACTGTCATTAACCTACCTTCTTATTAAAAAGATTAAAAAACCAATGCGTTTTAATTGATAAAGATAAGTACAGTTGCATCATTAATGTGTTGAAACAAGTTATTTAAAAGATGATTTTTAGTATAACAGTCACTTAATTTAGAAACTGCCAAATATTTCTCAACCAGCATTTTAGCCAAAGAATTTTGTTCTATGTGTAAATGATCTTTTGGAACCATTTTCATTGAAATCAAGCAATACTGAGCAGTGAAGACATCTCAGGCAAATGTCACGTAAAAATTCACATTAAACAATTAATAATTAATAAAAACATTAATGAACATTTCATTTATTTAAGTCGAACAAGTATGAAATATGTGAAGTTACAATACTTTTTGCGCCAAGAACTATGAAAATGTTGGAAAATGTTTGTTGCAATAAGTATGGTAAATGCACTTACAGCAGTTTTTGCACCAAATAAAAAAGCTTTTCAGTTACAGCTTTTTAATTTTTGAAGAAAAAAGGCATTTCTGAGTTGAATTAGGCTAAAAAAAAATTTACAGGTGATGGAAATGTATATTTTTGACCCAAAAATGTAAAAAAGTCAATTTCCAAAAAAATGTCAGTTACATGACTTTTTGCACCAACATGACGATATGCTCGCTCTCGTCACACATTTTTGTTTCGATTTTAATAATGTTAAATTCATTGTATGACAATGCTTATTATTATGTCACCTGCAATAGCAGATAGACACGTATGGGTCCTATTGTCCGGCGGCTGCGGCGTCAGCGGCTGCGTTGGCGGCTGCTTTGTCCTGTAGCCCCTCAACTTAAATGTGAAACTTAATATTGCCCATAAGTTTGTAAGTATTTGACCTATTACCTTAATGATTAGAATATATCATCTGAATTAATAAAGCCATCTCCGACATGCCCCTTTATGACTTAATGTTGCCTATAACATTGAAAGTCATTGTCCTATTATCATAATACTTGAAATACATCTTCATTTGCATAAACAAGGCCATCTCTGACAACAAGATCGATAACCCCTGTTTCAATCTTTTTTAGTTGTGCCCCTTTAAAAAAACGTTAATATGAAACATAATGTTGCCTATAAGTTTGAACGTTCTTGTTCTATTATCTTAATTGTTGCAATACATTATCTGCATGAACAAAGCCATCAGTGACAATAAGAATGATAACTCCTATTTCGATAGTGTACGAGTTATTATGTTCCTTTAAAATGGCTTTAATATGGAACTTTATGTAGGTTAAACCAAAGTGTTTCTAATTCCTATAGAGCTGAAATTCACAATATCATCTTAGTTCCTAGACAACAATATGTTGGTGAGAAGATCTGCATTCCATCTATTCAAAAACACACAGGGGATTAACTTACTTGTAAGAAAATTACTGATCTCTAACCGAACAGATCACACTTTAAACGCGGAATCGCAAATACCATGCCACAAACATACATCCTCTGTTCCGGCACTAGTCCACCTCTATCAAACAAATATAGGGTCGAACAAACAAGATATAGGGATGAAATTGCGTTCATTTTTTTCCTAACATGTAATTGCTGCCAACAAGAGGCCCTCGGATCAAGAGATAAAGTTCTCATATATTAAAACGGACCATATGGACCACGAAGGAAAACCGCGTTATTTTGGTGTTATGAAAATTCGAAGTGACATCCTCTTCATTCAGCAAAACGAGTAATACAGTTCACTAGGTAGTGCTTGTCAAGTGCCAAGAATGCATTTTACACGTGCCTTTTTCCTTTAAATATCTTATATCTCGACTGAAAGTTCGAATTTATCTCAAACATAAAATATTTACACTTCATCTTCGTCCTCTATTCATCACACGGATCAAAATTTCTGTTGGTAAACAGTATTGAAGTATTATTTCAAAGGCGTGGCTACAGTAGAGCCGTTCATAATTTAATATTTACATTCCAATTGATTTCTTCGTTTAAAAAAATTTCGGTTCATTTTGCATGAACCGCATGACCCGTAATGACGTCAGTAACGTCATGGCTGTTACTATTGAAAACTCCCACGTATTACTCCCCCTTTTCACTTAATACTTATTTTTGAAAGCGTTCGACTTAAGTTTATTTAAAGAAAAAAAATGAATAAAATGTAAATATAAGTAATGATTCTTATTTTGGTGCGGTTCATGCAGATTGGACGTGCACGCGAGAGCTGGCAAATTTACCATAAAGCGCTAGCGCGCGCTTTATGGTAAATTTGCCAGCTATCGCGTGCACGTCCAATCTGCATGAACCGCACCAAAATAAGAATCATTCCTTAATTAGACGTTGCACATTGTTTTGACGTGTGACGTCGCCGAGCACGCGCGTTTTGCCACGGGTAGCTACGAAAAAGCGTGACGTCATTCACTGTGTCGTCAACGTTGCTGTTCCAACAGTCTTTTGAAAAAGCCAAAACATCACAAATTCTTCGCATATTTTCTGTATTAATGAGAGTATTTATGAGAGTTTACTAAATATAAGGATTGAATCAATATTAATGGTTTTCAATTAGGTTTAGCAGTTTAGGCTTCACACACTTTTAACAACATGATTATCTACATTAATGTCTTTTCTAGTAAACGTCTTCTCTATATATCAAGCAACCAAACATCGGCCTATTCACTATACATGTACTTTTACATGCGTTTTAAAAACAGGTGGCATAGTCTAAATTATCCGTTCCGTTTGGAACGTGTCACTGTTAACCGGTGTTCAGGCTAAAGAGCTCAAGTTTGGTCGATTATAATATGCCGGTCATCAGGATGACCGACAAAAATATTTCCTATAAATACCAAATACATCATACTGAAAATCGTTAGTTGTCAAAATGTCTTATCTCACTGTAGAAAATTTTTGTTAAACAACACTGTCATAACTTGAGTTACATACAGTGTTGCACAACAAAACATATCAGTAATGATTTCAAAATCTGTGCAACATTGTAGTAATTTATATTTTTGTAGTGTTACTGCAAATTATCTAAGAGATGATGTGTTATGGCATTATATAAACTTACATTATATCTTGTTTGTGAAAAAAAAATAGGGTGGGTGTAGAAAAGTACATTGTTTTCATTGTGAAGGTTAGCTTGTTTGGACGAAAGTCAGAAAAGTAATCAGTGGTTATATCTTGCCGAATAAAGGCAGACCATTTATTATGGTAGGTTGTCAATAATTAGACAATCATGTGATAAGTACATTTAGATATAGTATATCAGCTTAATGTTTCAAAATTTGATATCGGTATGTTCTCTTGATGAGCATCGATCACTGGAAATGCTTGTATACTTATTTTGTACTATCTACCATAAGGTCTGCCATACAATCTTTAACATAGTATAAAATGACTTTTTACTTATCTGTAATCAGTTCTACCATAAGATATATGATTTGCTTAAAATTTAATATGAGATATAACGCATGTTTCTGAAAAAAGTCTCCCTATACATTTCGGCCTTAAAAAGTAGTTCAGCTTGATACCGGAACAGAGGATGTATGTTAACAGCCCTCCTAATTTTTGTTTGTTTCAATATTTCACCCTGTTTTATATCTGTCATATTTTCGAAATTTTCTTTTTGTCTGTTAATGGTGGTTGAGTGTTGAGAAATTAACTTTATTTTGGTGCAGCTACACTTACATAGATGTATTTAAATATTAAAATCTGGATAAATTGAGAATTAAAAATATGCGTTGAAAGTTGTATGTTGAAAGCCATCAAAACTATTTCAGGCTTGGTTTGATTCAGCTTTTTTATAGACTGTTATGTTTGATTGAGCCTGTTCATGGGATGTGCTGTTTAATTGAGCCTGTTCATGGGCTGTAATGTTTGATTGAGACTGTTCATGGGCTGTAAAGTTTGATTGAGCCCATTCATGGGCTGTAATGTTTGATCGAGCATGTTCATGGGCTGTAATGTTTGATTGAGCCCGTTCATGGACTCTAATGTTTGATTGAGCCTGTTCATTGGCTGTTATGTTTGATTGAGCCTGTTCATGAGCTGAAATGTTTGATTAAGCCTTTTTATGAACTGTTATATTTGATTGAGCCTGTTCATGGGCTGTGTTGTAATGTTTGATTGAGCCTGTACATAAGCTGTGATGTTTGATTGAGCATGTGTTTGGACTCTAATGTTTGATTGAGCCTTTTCATAGACTGTGATGTTTGATTGAGCCTTTTCTTAGACTAAGTTTGATTGAGCCTGTTCATGAACTTAAATGTTTGATTGAGACTGTTCATGGTCTGTAACGTTTGATTCAGCCTGTGTATGGATTCTAATGTTTGATTGAGCCTTTTCATAGTTGTTGATGTTTGATTGAGACTGTTCATTTACTTAAATGTTTGATTGAGTCTGTTAAAAAGCATCGGTAATTTTAGTTGTCTGTCAATGTTTTGATAGAGATGCATTGGAAAAGCAAGACAGTAACTGTAAAACAGCTGATGTATTTACTGGTGTTAAAATTGAGGCCCAACTGCTAAATCCGTAATAGTATACATGTAATGAACAGGACAGTCAATAACTTACTCAATAACCGGACATAACGACCTTATTAAGAATGCGCATGGGCATTTAATTAAACAGCAAAAGAAATGCGCGTTATGGTTAGTTGATAATTTGTAAACATTGATGGTAAAAATATTATTTTAGTAAACGCAAGCGGCATTCTGTTGAACAATCAGATGGGCCTCGTAATAATATCCCTTGGTTGGACAGCTAGAAGTACTGTTATAATTGCAGTTGCACATGAAAAGCATGTATAATTATACAGTATAAATTTAGAAGGCTGTACCCTTCCCTAGAACTGTGATGTTTGTTTGAATCTGTTTATGGACTGTAATGTTTGATTGAGCTTGTTCACCGACTGATGTTTCACTGACTGAGCCTGTACATGGGTTGTAATGTTTGATTGAGCCTGTTCATTTTGATCTATCCCAAAGAAGCATGCATCATTCAGTGAAGTTTTTCAGATAAATTAAATTCCTTGAGAATGATAACAGATTGGTTTACCCTAACAAGAAACACTGGGTTCAACTTATGGCAACACAATTTCGACAGGTAATCTGAGAATATTAATCCTGCTTATTATAATTGTTTGATCACATTACAGGCAATGAAATTAGTAGAACAACATACCATTATTTGGCTAATAAAAATGTCAGTTTGCTGATCTGAGCTGTATAGCACTGTAAAATGGAATATTCATGTTAATGCCAAAATTTTAAAATAACAACTAAATTTCATTAAGATGTAACTATCGGTACTTTTTGAATGTTCTTAACTGGTGCACAATTTATCTACTCGTTTATAGTAACCAAACACATTCTATTTATAACGGAATTCCTAACAGACAATTAAGCACTTTACAATTAAGTAATTTATGTAAATGCCCCCCCCCCCCCTTCCACCCCTGCATCCCACCCCTGTCCCAGGCAAAAAAAAAATTATTTTATTCTACAAAATCATATTTATCAGTCTATCATAAATACCAAAGTATAACAGCATAATCTTTACTGTTAGTTTCATATAATATGCCATAATGATGCATTGATTTTGCTAGTTGTCACAAATGCAACAAATTCTAACGGTTTCCTTACATTACAATACAGTTATAGAGATTTAAATACATATCCTTTCTTTAAATGTTACATATACGTGTATTAATTCACTTTTCATCAAGCAAAACGTTACAAAACATTGTAAAATTTTGAGTTACGACACTGTTGGACAAAGTTTAATCCAACACTTTATAAATTTTGAAGTGGAAAACTCGTAAGTCAGAATTTTATCTAAATCATTTTTACATTTTACATTAAATAAAAACATAAAATATTTTTTAAAAGTTGAATATTTTGTCATGAGTTTTCATAAAAATATCATTCATATGAACAGTTTTAAGAATAGGAGAACGTTTTTTTTCTTCTGAACATTTTTGAAAAAGTGAGTTACGAAAGTGTTGCGTTGACCCTCGATATTGGAGTTTATATGGACAAATATGATTTTTCAATAGTATATTCTTACTTAGGTTTAGGGCTGAGGCTTAAATAAAGAATATAATTCTTTTTATCAGGCGGTGTTAACAACTGTATAACGAATCCCTGTAAGAATGGCGGATCCTGCACAGATGGTGTAAATACCTACACATGTAATTGTGTTCAAGGCTTCACGGGGGTCAATTGTGAGGGCGACGGTAGGTACCGATCAATCTGCGTGTTGAGTTGAAGTGTTTCTGAAAATGGCTTTTCCTGATACGCCTTCTCAGCAGTTGTAAATGTGTCGGTTGCAAAATTCCATTGTTTCGATATTGACTGTGAACAAGTATTCACAAAGGAACAAATAATGCCTTTTTCAGGCGGTGTTGATAACTGTATACCTAATCCTTGTAAAAACGGCGGTTCGTGCACACATGGCGTAAATACCCACAAATGCTTTTGTGCTCAAGGCTTCATGGGGGACAATTGTGAGGGCGACGGTTTATTTCATTTAAATCCTCGTGCAGACTCTCTAGTGGCTGTGTTTCTGAAAATGACTTTTCCTAAAATGCCTTCTCCAGAGTTGAAAATGTGGCGATTGCAAACTATACGTCTAGTCTTCCTTATTTGATAAATTTCCATCTTTTCTTTATTGATTGTATGAGAATATGCATGATATTAATTTTTTTTTTGTTTCAAATAATTATAACTTTATTAATGATGCTATTTTCAGGCATTGATAACTGTTTACCAACTCTTTGTAAGAATGGCGGATCCTGCATAGATGGCGTAAATACCTACACATGTAATTGTGTTCAAGGCTTCACGGGGGTCAATTGTGAGGGCGACGGTAGGTACTGATTTAATGAGTTCAAGCAATTAGTTTACTCGGGACAGAAATGTGATGCTATTTTCAGGCGGTGTTGATAACTGTATGCCAACTCCTTGTAAGAATTGCGGATCCTGCACAGATGTTTATTAGAGAAAATTCCTTTTTTCGTTATTGAATGAATGATCAAATTCATAATAAATATCAATACTTGCTTTAGTTCAAATAATAAATTTACTAATTATAAAAGAATATAATGCTTTTTTTCAGGCGGAGTTAATAACTGTATGCCAAATCCTTGTAAGAATGGCGGATCCTGCACAGATGGTGTAAATACCTACACATGTAATTGTGTTCAAGGCTTCACGGGGGTCAATTGTGAGGGCGACGGTAGGTACCGATTTAATCTTCGTGTAAATTGTGTATAGTGGCCCTGTTTTTGAAAATGGCTTTCCATGATATGCCTTCTCAGCAGTTGTAAATGTGTCGGTTGCAAAATATATTTGCGACTGTTTATTTCATGAAATTCATTTTTTTCTTAATTGACTGAATAATTAAATGCATAATTAATAGCAATACTTGCTTTAGTTCAAATAGTAAGTTTTCTAAAAGAATATAAATTTTTTTTCAGGCGGCGTAAATAACTGTATAACGAATCCCTGTAAGAATGGCGGATCCTGCACAGATGGTGTAAATACCTACACATGTAATTGTGTTAAAGGCTTCACGGGAGTCAATTGTGAGGGCGACGGTAGGTACCGATTTAATCTTCGTGTTGACTTTGGGAAGTGGATGTGTTTCTCAAAATGGCATTTCATGATATGCCATCTCAGCAGTTGTAAATGTGTCGGTTGCAAAAATATATTAGCTACTGTATATTTGATATAATTTCTTGTTTTGTTATTTCCTGAATGAGAAAAATGCATAACATCAATACTTGCTTTATTTCAAACAATACGTTTAAAGCGACATTACTTCAATTTAACCCACTATTGTATGAAATATTACATGTATTTGGAACTATAGGCACAAATTTGCAGCATTAGTTCGGGCTAATAAAAAATTAATATACTTAAATAAATTTGGTCTGCGCGACTAAAAGCAAAAGTGGGATTTCCAAAACGTCACAGACTGAATCGAGATCAAGCATGAAGTGGTCTCTTCATCAAAAATAGGTTGCTAAATATACCTCCACTATATTTAGCTTCTTAAAAGTTCGTTTACGATAATTTAACAATATCATTGAAAATCCCGTCTATAAGAAAGAATTCGATCGGACCTTTTAGGTTCTGTTAGAGTTTATATATTGGAGTTTATATGGACAAATATGATTTTTCAATAGTATATTCTTACTTAGGTTTAGGGCTGGGGCTTTAATAAAGAATATAATGCTTTTTTTCAGGCGGTGTTAACAACTGTATAACGAATCCCTGTAAGAATGGCGGATCCTGCACAGATGGTGTAAATACCTACACATGTAATTGTGTTCAAGGCTTCACGGGGGTCAATTGTGAGGGCGACGGTAGGTACCGATCAATCTGCGTGTTGAGTGGAAGTGTTTCTGAAAATGGCTTTTCCTGATACGCCTTCTCAGCAGTTGTAAATGTGTCGGTTGCAAAATTCCATTGTTTCGATATTGACTGTGAACAAGTATTCACAAAGGAACATACTAATGCCTTGTTCATGCGTTGTTGATAACTGTATACCTAATCCTTGTAAAAACGGCGGGTCGTGCACACATGGCGTAAATACCCACATTATGCTTTCGTGCTCAAGGCTTCATGGGGGACAATTGTGAGGGCGACGGTTTATTACCGATAAATCCTCGTGTAGACTATGTTGTGGATGTGTTTCTGAAAATGTTTTCCTAATATGCCTTCTCCACAGTTGAAAATGTGGCGATTGCAAACTACGAGGGTTGTCCAAATAAATCGTAGACTATTTGAATAAAAAGAAAACTACTGAACACATGTTTATGCAAATTTCACAGTTAGTTACGACATTATTTTGGTATTGTGGACGAAAAATCAAAGAAAAATAGATTTTCATAAAAAAATTGCAAACATTTTAATAAGGCGACCTATCGACCAGCGGCGCACGTCGCAACGTCATTACTATGCTCACACAGCATGCCGTTACTCCTTCCTGAAGTACTCTTCAGCATGTTCGATACACTCACGGTGTCTGTTCACCCTACTATTAAATAAATTAATGTAACACTCTTTTGGGAGACTTTTGTTGAAGGCCAAGCTTTCTGATCTCGTCGCAGATCTCAAATTTGCTAGCTATGAGCCCAAATTTACACACTGTCTAGCGGAGCGAGGTCCGGCGAGTACGGGGAATGCCTGATTCCGATTATTATTTCCGTTTCACAACGCGAAAACTTTCTGTGCCACTCTTGTATACCAACGCTCTAGATATGAGGATGCTTTTTAACTTGTTTTTGTTCCTTAAGCGTGTCTTTTGGCGTCAATTCGGTTTTATTACAATATTGGATGATCGAAATGTGCTCCGCGGCTTCTTTAAACGTCGCGATTTTCATTAAAAGTTAATGTTCACCCATAAGAATGAAACAAGAACTTCTGTTACGCAAATTATGGCAGCTTTTTGAAACTTTGCGGATAGATTTCAGAATGATCACCAATTGAGGCAACAATAACAATTTGTGAATAAAATGGCACTGTAAAATGTATTAACTGTTTAAATTTAAATTATTGAATTCCAAATCATGGCGCTTTTTGACGTGCGCCGTCGATCGCTATCACGCTTTAATAAAGGGTTTGTAATTTCTTTATTTTAGAAGATTTTTCTTTGAAATTCAGCATACTTGTTACCAAATGATGTCAAAACTAACTGTGAAATTTGCTTAATGATATGTTCAGTAGTTTTTCTTTTGTTCAAATAGTCTACGATTTATTGGGACAACCCTCGTATACTAGTTTTTGTTATTTGATAAATTTCCATCTTTTCTTTATTGATTGTATGAGAAAATGCATTATATTAATATTGTTTTTGTTTCAAATAATTATAACTTTTCTAAGGATGCTATTTTCAGGCATTGATAACTGTTTACCAAATCCTTGTAAGAATGGCGGATCCTGCACAGATGGCGTAAATACCTACACATGTAATTGTGTTCAAGGCTTCACGGGGGTCAATTGTGAGGGCGACGGTAGGTACTGATTTAATGAGTTCAAACAATTAGTTTACTCGGGACAGGAATGTGATGCTATTTTCAGGCGGTGTTGATAACTGTATGCCAACTCCTTGTAAGAATTGCGGATCCTGCACAGATGTTTATTAGAGAAAATTCCTTTTTTCGTTATTGACTGAATGATCAAATGCATAATTAATATCAAAACTTGCTTTAGTTCAAATCATAAGTTTACTTAAGAATATAATGCTTTTTTCAGGCGGAGTTAATAACTGTATGCCAAATCCTTGTAAGAATGGCGGATCCTGCACAGATGGTGTAAATACCTACACATGTAATTGTGTTCAAGGCTTCACGGGGGTCATTTGTGAGGGCGACGGTAGGTACTGATTTAATCTTCGTGTTAACTGTGTAAAGTGGCCCTGTTTCTGAAAATAGCTTTTCTTGATATGCCTTCTCAGCATTTGTAAATGTGCCGGTTGCAAAATTTATTTGTGACTGTTTATTTGATAAAATTCATTTTTTTTTGTTAATTGACTTAATAACTAAATGCATAATAAATAGCAATACTTGCTTTAGTTTAAATAATAAGTTTTCTATAAAAATATAATTTTTTTCAGGCGGAGTTAATAACTGTATTACGAATCCCTGTAAGAATGGCGGATCCTGCACAGACGGTGTAAATACCTACACATGTAATTGTGTTCAAGGCTTCACGGGAGTCAATTGTGAGGGCGACGGTAGGTACCGATTTAATCTTCGTGTTGACTGTGTGGAGTGGATGTGTTTCTCAAAATGGCATTTCATGATATGCCATCTCAGCAGTTGTAAATGTGTCGGTTGAAAAAATATATTAGCTACTGTAAATTTGATATAATTTCTTGTTTTGTTATTTACTGAATGAGAAAAATGCATAACATCAATACTTGCTTTATTTCAAACAATATGTTTAAAGTGGCATTACTTCAATGTAACCCACTATTCTATGAAATATTACATGTATTTGGAACTATAGGCACAACTTTGCAGCATTAGTTCGGGCTGAGGGCAATTCCATTCTTAAGTGTATAGGGGGAGGGGACGGCACTTTTTTAAAGACCCCAGCACCCAGAATTATTTATTAATTGTCGAAACCCATCACCCATCATTACACATTTTCCTGAAACCCCAGCACCCAGAATTTTATCCGATCTTTATTTTTTGTAAAATTCCCACTGGAAAATATCAAACCAATACTACAAAGCAAAGGTTTTTTTTAAATCAAGATACAAATTTCTTTATCGATTCACACCCGATGCAGGACGTTAACATGTATATTTTAACTTTAATTAAGTGAAATCCTATCAAATATATTGGCGGCGGTGCACCTTTTTTCGGACAACCCAGATTTCGGAAGATGTCATTTTTTTCGTTAAAGACTTTATGTGGACTTAACCCGAATCGTTATTTTGCGGCAATTGTTTATCAAAGGTAAAACATACTTAACCATAATGGTAATTGAGGTCGTAATTATAATATTAAAAACTTGAAAAAATAACGATTCATGACATTCCCGTCTCAAATAAAAATAAATCTTTGAAAGACCGATCAGTTTTTCACAAATGAGAGTCCGGTAAGGAGAGGTGTTATTTCTAATTCACAACGGCTTAACAAAAATGGCTATTTAATGGCAATGTCGCAGCCCTCATTTCATTGCAAGTTTGGCAAATGCATAGTTAAACTTTAATTTAAATGCATCATAATTCTTTATTAGTTATTTTTATTAAGAGTGCCATAAATGAAAAACATCACCTACAATCAAATGCTGAAATAACATGATTTAGATGTCTGTTTATTTGGCGGTAAAAATATATATATTTGCACGAAATTCACTCTTTTTGTTCGCCGAATACATCATAAACATAATATGACGTACAATAAAACGCTAACAATACGTCACACATGCAATTAAAAAGGCTTGATTTAAACGAAATACACGCTTCTTGCGCGCTGCATGTAGACAGTTTTCGTCGTGGGTGGTAAAATCTGTTTTCTTTCTGGTCCAGCAATGTTTCGCATGAATGGCACGCTGAATAGCATTTAATTATTAAACAAACATAACAAGGACTTTAAGTCTTGTTTTGAAAATGAACATTTAAATAAAGATTGTTGCATCCTTTCCACACCGAAAAGGCTTTCAACTATCAAAAATTAAAATTGAATAATGTATAAACTTTTACATCAGATTTTACCGGTGGTGATCTTTGACATTTTTACTGCGCTTTTTGTGGATTTTGAGCTTCCACATTAGTGTACAGCACATGCGAATTACAGCATTTTATCCGATGATGGTCAAATATTAATTACCATTCGTTTCGTCTTAATATACAGCAATAGCATGTTTAGAAAAAGTGATCTCCCTTTGACTTAACGACAATAGTTACTTTCTCGTTAGTCAAGAACAAGTTACCTCCATTGACATTATTCGATTATTATATTCTGTTTATACTGAACAAATATCCAATGTTACTCTTAAAAGTTAATAATTTCATAGTATTACAGCATTTCATTTACATGAGCATGAATATATAACATATTGGTTTGAAAAGTTTCATTTCTAAACGAACTACTTACTTACCGAATACGCATGCATGTTCCAAAAACAAAGCATTTCAAAAGGTCAGCCTTTGCATCTTACGCAGATATTTAAATTAATGCGGAGTGAATTGCAATTAATATTTCTTGAATAGCGAAAGGTATCTTTCTGGACGCACGGGAGGAAACATGACCGGATATTCTTTTTCTGCTAGCGTTCTGTATCTTTCGGCGGCACGCTTTCAGATATTCGCTCATTAAATATGAGCGATCTTTCTTAAATCATAAACACTAAAATGTTAAGGAGTTTTCATGACTATATTATTGAGTTATAACAATATAATTACAGATTAACGCTAGATATAAGATATAAATATGAAGTTTATTTGGCGATTTCGGTATGCGACATGCAACGTCAACTACAAGTCCGCACATATACCGTCTTTTTGTCAATTTCAAATAAAATTTTTGTATTAACTAATCAATAATTGAATGATCTTGCATTAAATAATAACACTTAATTGTCGGTCATTCTGATGACCGACATATTATAATGGACCAAACTTGAACTTTAAAGGATAACACCGGTTAACAGCGGCACCGGACGTGGTCACTTTAGACAAAGCCGCCCGTCTAAAGATTGAGAATGCCATTTCATTCCCCCTATTTGCAAGAAAAGTCTTCTAAATGTTGATGAAACAATATTTGGACGTTGTAGAAAAATCAAATCAGAAATTGAGCTGATCTATAACGACATGTTTAATTTTATAAACATACGTGTGTTGTATTTTCTACAGGGTGTAGAAATAATGCTATGCGTCTTTTTTTTAGAAAGTCACGTGATGCAAACCTTCATAGCAAAATGTTATTTGCTTATAAGTTAAACTGATACTTTATTTCAATCAAACAACTGTTCAGGATGATCCCATTTATGAAATAGATTCGATCCGTTATATTGATTTTGTTGGTCAAAAGGAAGACATGGTTTATGTTTTTCTTAGAGACTAATGAATATCCGACTTTCGCGGGAAAGGCTGTCTGTAAACAAAAGTTTACAAAAAGCTAGTCGTCGGTCATTAGCATACACTTTTAACCAAACATGTATTCCAAAATCTAGAGTTTATGTTCAACAACAAAATTTTGACACTGTCCTAGGGTGGGGGCGGGATGAGCAGCCTGACAGGGACTCAAATTATTATATTTACTATTCTGATCTTCAACAATTTCGTTAGAATGCTGAACTTCAACATGTAATATTGATGGTTCTCGCACATTTTCCTGTTTTTGTTTGTTTTAATGATGTCAATTTCAGTGTATGGCATGTTAGATGAAATAATGTGGGTTTAAAAAAACACCAAACATACGGTCGTGAAATAGTCGTGGCGATGAGGAGATGTTTTAAACAAGCATTATAGAGGAAACAAATGCCCAGAACTTTACTTAATTGTCAAAATATTGTCTTTTAAAGAGAAAATTTGCTTTGTTTGCGATTTCCAGTGCAAATGTTGTGAATGTTCTCAGAAGTTATCGGAAGTTAAGCGAATGTGAGGTGAACATTGTTTAAAGTAAAAACAAGAGGTCAGCGATTTTGCAATTTGTTTGCGATTTCCAGTGCAATTTCGGTGAATGTTCTCAGGGTCGGTATTCACAAAGCATCTTAAGTAGAAAATATTTCCTTATCCTCAAGTTTTTTCCTCAACTGGTTGAAATTCTCCTCAAATTTGAGGATAAATCTTAAGTGCAATTCATGAAGACTCTCAACCTTAAGATATTCCTCAAATGAATGATTTTCTCCTCAAAATATTGAGGGAGCTAAAGGCAGCCTCAATAATTGAGATTTCCCTCAGCGTGCGTTCTTTTAATACCATTTTTATTGCAAGTGTCGATTTTACTTACTCTGTGCGTTCACCTGTGGTCGATATCGTGGTAATAAATCTCTATACACTACGAATACAAGTAAGTACTCAACCTTTATCTAGATTTTATCAGATACCGCATGTCAAGGTCAAAATGCCGAATGTTCATTCGTTCTATTTTTATTTTAATTAATTTGTGGAAAAGGACATTATAATTCGTTTTCATGTGAATATTTATACTTTTGGAACAATTATTATCTTAAGGGGCAACTGACTAATGCATCATATGGAGTCTGTCCATACAAGAGTGGGAAGTGTCAACATTGCTTTTCGGATAATTCATATTCGGATACATTGTGCAATACTTATAATTGACTTGTCAAGTGCTGTTAAATGAATTTTGAATAAAATAACATGTGCACACACCCCTTATTGATTGCTTTTTGTTTAATTAAAGCAACATTAAAAAGGTGTTTGTAATGTTGTTGTGACAACAAACTGCATAACCTTTTGGTTTTCAGTCACCACTTTTAATTCTCATGTAAGTACACTTAATGTTTATTGCTTGGTAAATAATTGATTACCTAACATACAATTTACTTTTCTTAATTATTTTATTATGATCAATATTGTTGTTACAGTATACGATTACAATTGTACATATTTGTCATAATCGGCTTGGCAAGTCATCACTACAATACTATGGCTGACAATGGTAAAAGACCCAATCCTTTAGAAGTATTTAACAATCAAGAGCTTATTGACAGGTATAATAATCATGGTAATGATTATTTAAGTTTTAATCTATGAAGCATATATTTTATAAGATCATTCATAGAATAGTAATTGTGATTTTGAATTTTATTTGCAAAACAATTAATGCAATATTAGAATTAAAGTAACTCCCATATTAAATGGAATAAAAAAAATGTCAAAAATCCTAAGTCTCCTAATTCATATATATATATTGTAAGTTTTAAATGTTCACTATATCATTATACGAGTCCGCCTCCGTGGTCTAGTGGTCTAGCGCGTTGCGCTTGTAAATCCCGGCCTGTCACCGCTGCGTAGGTTCGCACCCCACTGGGGTAAAGTGATAAAGCAGGCAGTTGCTTACGGAGGTTGGTGTTTAATACAGGTCTTTCCCAAGAACGATGGTTAGGTGAACTGCCCGCCTGTAAATGACTGAAATACTGTAGAAAACGGGCGTTATCATCCTTTTTATATATATGAATACCTTTTGGTTTGCCAAATGTCCTTTTTAATTCAATTACATAAAAGTATATAATCATGTTAGGTACAGGTTAGACAGAGCGTCCATATTACAGTTGACGGAGCTGCTTGAGGATCGGATTCAACCTCAAACTAACAGAAGCAGAAGCCTTTCTCCATTAGAGAAAGTGTTAATAACATTGCGGTAATAATCTTAATTCTTTGTATTCCATTTTAACAACTTTATCCAATATATTCTCAATAGACCAATATGCCCATCAGTATGTACAGCTGTGTCATGTTATTAATTTAAATTGTGATGGACACAATTTTCGTCTTTTTTTTTGGCAAATTCGGGCCGCTTCATCTACATCTTCATGCATGAAAGTGAAATCACGTCCATAATTTTGTGTGGTCATACGTGAATAGGCAAAATCTAAAAAAATATTTATATCCTTATGCAGCAATCTGCAATGATTGAATCAATTGAGAATACACGGCTTGCCATATTTATGATTGTAACTACTATGGGTATAAGTATGTATGAACATGTATTATCATTTCTGGTAATAGATATTTGGCTTCTGGTGAAATCCAGTTGAACGATGCTGATCTGCACACAGTATCCCAGCCTACTGTGTCTAGAGCAATTACTGATGTGCTATGTGCACTGACATCTCCTCAAATTGTACGTCAATTTATACAGTTCAAGACAGCCCCTGATCATTTGCGAGAGCAATGTTTGCAATTTAATGAAATTGCTGGTTTCCCAAAGATACTGAATTTAGTACTTAAACTTTAACATGTTGATTGTAATGCATTTAAATCTAATCGCTTTATTTTTTATGAACTATATAAAATGAAACATGTACATTCAGATCACTTTCAGGAACTTAATGTTCTCTTTGTCTTATTTCCATGGTAGAAATCAGTATAAAGTTGTAAAAGTTAAAGACTTCGACTTATTGGCTTTACTTTAGGGGTGTCTCAAATTCGCTGTGGTTTGTATTATGGGGTTTTTTATGTACAGACTTCATTACTATTAAAGCTTTAATTGTATGATTGTTGTCGCATTATGTCCTCATTTGACATTGCTCCGTTAAGGTAGTCATTCGATTTACAGGTTGTTGGTGTAATAGATGGTACCCATGTACCTATTCTAGCCCCTTCACAGGATGAGGAGGTTTATGTAAATAGAAAGGGCACACATAGCATAAATGTTCAGGTCGTTTTTGATGCCTCGGATAAGATAATTGACATTGTGTCAAGGTGGCCCGGTTGTACTCATGACGCCCGGATTCTGGAGCATAGTGGTATCCGGCAGTTATTTGACACCGGCCATGTACCTGCTGGATACCATTTACTGGGGGATAGTGGATATCCAAGTAAACGGTGGCTACTCACTCCGTACTTGAATCCACAAGGAGCTGCACAAGAAAGATATAATAGGTATAAGAAACACATTTTATTATGTTTTCTGAATATAGTACAATTATAATTATATAACACAGACTACTTATGGGCATCATTTATAATACCACTTTGTATCTACTAATAATCGTAAATTATATGTTTTTCATAAATTTTAAATATGTTTCTAATATCAACACAAAAAATATGTTATCAATAAGCCTAACAATATTCATTCTGTCATAAATTGTGTATTTTTACTCGGCTACTGCGAGTCATAATTACCATTATCATACATGTCTGTCAGCTGAATGGGTGATAGTTTTAAATATAAACATTTGAGTGCTGTGAGAGGGAGAACTGGAATTAAAAAATATGGGTATGAGCTGTCCTAAAGGAACAGATAATATAAAGAGGTAACGTGTTGAACGGACAAGAATTTAATGTTATCAGTCACTGTGACATTTACCTTTAACCTACTGACCCTAAAATTAATAGAGATCATATACAGGGCATGGCCACCCGTGCCACCAATTATGGTGTCTCTGTGATGAATAGCTGTCAATATATTTGACAGACAAAGAATTTATGTTATCAGTCACTGTGACTTTGACCTACTGACCCCAAATACAATAGGGATCATTTACTGGCCATGGCCACCCCTGCCACCAATTATGTTGTCTCTGGTATGAATATCTGTCAATATAATGAACAGCCAAGGATTTTATGTTATCATTCACTGTGACCTTGACCTTTGACCTACTGACCCCAAAAATCAATAGAGATCATGTACTGGTCATGGCGACCCACGCCACCAATTATGGTGTCTATGGGATGAATTTCTGTCAAGATATTGAGCAGACAAGGACTTTATGTTATCGGTCACTGTGACATTGACCTTTTACCAACTAACCACAAAATCAATATGGATCACATACTGGCCTTGGCCACCCATTATGATGACTATGGGATGAATAGTTGTCAAGATATTGAGCGGACAAGGCTTCGGCTAACAGACAGACTGACAGACGAAATGCGCCATAACAAAATATGACCGAAATTACCTTCGGGCGTATAAAAATGAAATAGCCCTTTTATGTTACACACATACAGATTTAATGTTGACGATAGCTGTACCAACTTTTATTATAAACTGTACATGAATTAAAACTGTATTTTGCAATACAAATATTACAATATTGTTTTCTGTAGAGCACACAAGAGAACCAGAGCAAAGGTTGAGCGCGGAATCGGGCAGCTCAAGCGTCGATTTTCTGTGTTGCAGAAAAAGATCTGCATGAAACCAGGAAAGGCATGCAGGTATAACAAGCCATGTTCTGTTTTCTGTTAATTATTTGTTCAAGTTGAGTAATTGCTGTTACATGATAAACTCTTTGTAATAAATGAACATCTGTATTGTAAATACAAACAGTAATTAATGACATATTATTCAACTTAAAATATCTAATCCCTTTGTAATTTCTTAAAGTACCACAAAGAATTATGAGTTTGTAAATGACTTTATGACATCGTTGTTGTTCACTGTAATGTCCATAGTGTTAAGTTTAAATGTAATTAACATCAATTTTTTATAATAATAAGGGTTATACTGGCATGTGGCATATTGCATAACATATGCAAAAACAGAAATTTTCCCCTCCCACCTGATGTTCCAGATGACTATCACAATGATGATCAACAGGACCACAATGACCAACAGAATGCACCTGTTGCTGGTTTAAGATATAGAGATAACTTCTGCAATACATACTTTTGAATGGTAATATAAACAATTTTATTATTCAAGTTACATGTAATGTTAAAATAATTATAAATGTTGGATTAAAAGCATCAATCAAATGCATTACAAGATCATCTTCCATTAAAGGTTGATATAACATACTTCTTTAAATCACATATAACAATTTCTTTGTTCTTTAGGTGACATAAAAACATCAAATAACAATAAATTACATAAATCAATATTAAAAAAATTAAACAACTTTTAAATTCTAAGAATAATACATATATTTTAATAAAGACATGTATTTAGTATAGGAATGGTTTATCCGAAATAATGTATGTTTACCGAAGTCTAACTGTCTTTACCAATTATATACATATTCTAAGTCAGGGCTTAATATAATGACATTATATCCAAACTTAATGTATAGTAATAACATAAAATCGCAATTATGACCTTAAACGGTTTTAAGGTAAAGAATGATTCATACATCTACAGAATGTCGAAAGTAAGCCTTTGTTCACAGTAAATTTTGTTTTAACTATACAATCAGTGTGACAAACAGAATATGGTCTGTAGATGAAGGTTATCTTTCAATGTAGGTTATCTTGCATGACAGGTGGTATTTAATACAGGTTATACCGTATCATTCTTCTCCAATATCTTCTCTCAGTTCCTTTCTCAATTTTTTAATTTGTAGTTCCAGTTTTGTCACCTTCAGCTTTTCTATATAGCTGTGACATGTGCAACGACAATCAAACACTTGTGACCTGTAAAATATAATATCACACTTAAAATCATTTGAATATTGATAGGTATACAAGATGAACAATTGTAAATATATGATATTTACATTAATAAACACAGTACTGGTGTATCTAATTTGTTTCAGATGATGATACAGACATTAAAAAGAGATTAGTGGATCAAGCATGACAGTGCCAGCTTGACTATTAAAGAAGTAGATAGTGTACATTGGAAGTTCATTGTTATATATTTTGTCCAAAATTATTTAAAAAACATTCATGAATGTCAAATATATTACTGATACATTTTTTTAAACTTGTTCATTTGTAAAACTTGAAAAGTAATGTTCAATAATAAATATTATCAACATAAACAGTTTATATTAAACAAACCCTGATGCTGCTTTCTTGGAAACCCTGGTGGGGATGACATCAATAACACTGCAAGTGAAATGAATTATTATTTAAGATTCAAGCAAAATTATTTTATACAAACTGCACATCATCTCAATGAGCTTTACATTAGAGCCAAATATCATGAAAATCATTAAACAGGTTTATGATAGTTTAGCCACAAAATAACGTAAATGTTAGTTCGAACGAACAAAGGACATTACTCTAATCCCCAATTCCATGGTAGTGAATTAAAACGTTAATTACCAGATTGTGTCATATTTGTTCAGAATACAATATATTGTTAAGGTGATACATCCTACAGCATTAATTTTGTTACCAACCTTTGGATTCCATTTGACTGACCAAGTTCACTTGTCCATGTAGGGATCGAGTGGTCTGAAGAGATGCTAATCTGTGTTGGTGTTGTATAGCCTGCACTTGTGGGTGGCAGTGGCAGTGATAATAATGTAGCAAATGATGAATCCCCTGGAACACTATATAGTTATAACAAATCATTTCAAGCACTACTCAAGTACATAACAGTGACAACATACATGCTGTTAGTGAATAATGCATCACACAGAATGGTCTATATGTATAGATCTAATATTTATATTGGCAATCTTAGCCTTAGATAACACGGCGTCAAACGTAATTACTGTAGGTTCATTACCAACTACACAATCATACAATATGAATATTGTGTCAGAATATATTTGTGTAAACTACAAAAAAAATGTGCCAGAGACTAGCAAATAAACAGACAATGCAAAATATATATTCCAAGCATGTTATATAATTATAAACAGACTTATTGAAGTGAATTTGGGTATTCAATAAAATATTTAATACAATAATGTTTTCTTGAAAACATAACAAGAGCTGTCAGAGGAGACAGCATGCTCGACTATTCGAATCATTTGAAACAAATGCAATTTGAAGATTAAAACAATAACAAATATGGCCATACATTCACATGCAATCGGGAAAAATATTAACAAGTGAATGGTAAGGGAGAAATTCATTTCAAATAACAGAAATAATTACTTAATGTACCATAAATATTAAAATGAATAGGGGAATAAGTATAAAATATTTTTGAATTTTGAAATCCCTTCATTCATAAAGAAGTAATAGCCCGAACAAATAAATTAAAGTTTTGGTAACTGTGACCTTGACCTTGATCTTACAGGCATGGGTAATGTATGCAACACACCGCCTTGTCATGGTGAACATTTGTGCCAAGTTATTTTGAAAACCCACCATTCAAAACAAAGTTATAGCCCCGACAAGAAAATTCTATTTTTAATAACAGTGACCTTGACCTTGGACCTACAGGCAAGGACATGGTTCACGACTCACCATCTTGTCATGGTGAAAATTTCTGCCAAGTTATTTTGAAATTACTCTATTCCTTACGTAGTTACAACCCTGACAAGAAAATTCTATTTTAGTAACAGTGACCTAGACCTTGGACCTACAGGCATGGGCATGGTACGGGATACACCACCTTGTCATGATGAACATTTGTGTCAAGTTATTTTGAAATCACTATATTCCTAACGAAGTTACAGCCCGGACAAGAGAATTCTATTTTTTAGTAACAGTGACCTTGACCTACAGGCATGGGCATGGTATGCGATACACCGCCCTGTCATGAGGAACATTTGTGTCAAGTTATTTTGAAATCCCTACATTTATAATGAAGTTACAGCCCAGAAAAGAAAATTCTATTTTTAGTAACAGTGACCTTGACCTTGGACCTTCAGGCTTGGGTATTGTGCGGACACACTGCCTTGTCATACTGAACATTTGTGCAAAGTTATTTTGAAATCCCTCCATTCATAACAAAGTAACAGCCCCGACAAGAGAATTCTATTTTTAGTAACAGTGACCTTGACCTTTGACCTAAAGCCATGGGCATGGTACACGACACACCGCCCTGTCATGGTGAACATTTGTGTCAAGGTATTTTGAAATCCCTCCATTCATAACGAAGTTACAGCCTGGACAAGAAAAGTCTATTTTAGTAAGAGTGACCTTGACCTTGGATCTACAGGCATGGGTATTGTGCGGACACACCGCCTTGTCATAGTGAACATTTGTGCCAAGTTATTTTGAAATCCCTCCATTCATAACGAAGTAACAGCCTGGTGAAGAAAATTCTATTTTTAGTAACAGTGACCTTGACCATCGACCTACAGGCTTGGGCATGTACGTGACATACCGTCTTGATATGGTGAACAATTATACCAAGTTTTTTAAAACTCCAATAAGAAATAACAAAGTTAAGAGCGGACATGATTTTGCAAGAAAATTCTATTTTTAGTAACAGTGACCTTGACCTTGGACCTACAGGCATGGGTAATTTACGCGACACACCACCTTGTCATGGTGAACATTTGTGCCAAGTTATTTTGAAATCCCTCCATTTATAATGCAGTGAAGGACCAAGTGTTTATTTCGCTTAACACAAAATGTAAGTGAAAAAGGGGCATAATTTGAAAAATATTGGAAGTAGGGTTATAGCTCTTGTGGGTTATGATGTAGATTTTGATGGTGAAAATATATTTCAAGTTTCAAGGCAATATCTCAAGTAGTTTTAAAGTTATGGGCAAAATGCATATTTTGCTTAACACAAAAAATTAGAAAAAAGGGGCATAACTTGAAATATATTGACAGCAGAGTTATGGGTCTTGTTGGTAATGATGTAGAATTTGATAGTGAATATATATTCCAAGTTTCAAGCTGATATCTCAAGTAGTTTATAAGTTATGGACCAAAGTGCATATTTTCCTTAACGCAAAATTTAAGTGAAAAAGGGGCATAACTTGAAAAATATTTGTAGCAGAGTTATGGGTCTTGTTGGTAATGATGTAGAATTAGATGGTTAATATATATTCCAAGTTTCAATGTGATATCATAAGTAGTTTTTAAGTTATGGACCAAAGTGCATATTTTGTTTAACGGACGCCGACGCCGACACCGGGGCGAGTAGGATAGCTCCCCTATTCTTCGAATAGTCGAGCTAAAAACTCAATGGACAAAACTTAAGGTTGTCATACATTGAAGAACATACCAGTTGCTGTCTAATGTCAGCATAGTGGAATCCATTTGCATACTGGCAATGCCTAAAATGTTTGCAGAATGTCGACCGATAACATCCATTACCGCATCTGTCAAAGGGGTCAATTTTGAAGGGGCTTCTCCACCACCTTTAACACAATAAAATCTTTGGTTTGATCTGTTTTTAAGAAAATGATAAGTTCAACCATGTCATATTCTCGCTTTCATATTCAACAGATTCCATATTATATTTACAGCAATGTAAACAATTTTTACAATGTCCAATCGATTGCATAAAATCGCAAAATGGTCTGTTAAAAACTGTATTTTACTCAGAATTGGAATTGTTATCAGCCCATAATTGTAAAAATATATACATAGCAATTGTTATACAACATAAATGTTGATCAAGTAGTACCTGTCCTATCTCTGTTCTGAGCAAAATCCATGTATATTGCTTTGTTCCTTTGAACAAGGTTGTCCCACTTTTTCTGAATCTCTTCAGACGACCTCTTTGATTCAGCTTGTGCATTAAATTCTGTGGTCACTTGGTCCCATATTGCCTTTTTAGTCTTGCTAGTTATAGCTGACAAAATATATATACACAGGTAAAAATGAGACATACATGTATGTAAAAAATTTATATAACAGCTCTTTTTCTAGGTATTTTGAGAGAAAGGCACCTAATAAAATTGGTAAGTTTTAGTATGAGATTTTATTTTTTTATTGATCTTATTCGATTTTATTAGATTTATTTTTGTGAAATGTTCAACTTGTAAAATTTTTCTTTCTACCATAAACACACATATTTGAGTCATATTCTTTTATTAATGGATTATAATAAAGTTGAGTTATAAAATGGATAAAGTAGGTAATTCAAAATTAATTAACTGCAATACATACTGAAACCTCTTAAAAAGATTTAAAATTAGTTAGTTTTTGAAAATAATAAAATTAAATTTGTGTTAGCTTTCATTTGAATAGCAATGTCCTTATATTTACACTAAATATAGATGTGTAGCACCCATTTATACCATGCAAACAGTGCATATATTAAATAGTCTGAACAATCGACTTTTTTCCAATCAAAAACAATTCAAACCCATAAACAAATGGCATATATTTCGTCTGTCACACAGACCACTTCGACATTCATTTCAAAACGCCGGAAATCGTATAATCAGGTAAGGGTTAAACACATGGATAATGACATAGAAGTTGCGCAAAAAAATTGATAGATTTTTCAAATTTTATGACAATCAACAAAACTTTAAGATGCAAGTTATTGCATATGACAAAATACAAGAACCGACACTAAATATATTTTATTTTGAAGTAAATTTATCAGTTTATCGATTAAAATCAGTTTCCTCCAAATACATTTATTGTTATCGACACTCCTGGAAAACCAAGATTTAGAGATTTTTGTAATTCCAAAATCACCAACAGATTTCAAAATTTGTATTACGTTTTGGCTGTGCAAAAATTTGTTTACAGAGGATAACAGAAATAAAGACTATTGTACAGTTAAAATGAATTACCTGTTCGTGATCATATTCACAGCCCTAAATTTTAGTTATATCATCTGTGTGATGTTATGTTGCATTTAGCCAGTGGTAATTGACAAATACTGCCGAGATGTTGCGAAACAACAATGCTCTGTATTCCATTAATTACCAACAGGCAGTCGTAAGAATATCTCCTTCTGCATTAAATCTGGTTATCAACATGTGCTGTTCATCCAATATTTAAATCCATATCAGTATTTGTTATAAAAATCAATTTGTTATCGACGTGTCCTTGAAAACAGTTTTATCTTTGTGATCGTTATTTTGACATGTTGTGAACAATCGATTTTTGCGGAAAGTTTACATATAAGCGTAAAGAAGTAAGTTAACTTCAACAATGCTGGTCATTCTTTAAATAAATAATACAATGTCTGATCAATTGAGTAAATGTCGCATTCGCTAAAAATTTGTTTCAACGGAAGTTCACATGCTTTTAGATATATAAATAAATTCCAATAACATTTTATCGAACCACAATATTTTTTATCCTCAATGGGGTTACGTCTTGTTGATTGGGATCGAAAAAAATAAAATAGTCTATACAGTACAGTCAATCAAAAACAAATATAAAATAGATAAATAAGCAACTTATTATTTAATCCATACTACAAATAAAAATTACGGCAATTTTGCACTAAACCAGTTTTTTTTCTATACTGACAACTCTTCGCGCCAAATGTCAAAAGTGTCAGACAGTCAAAACAAATATAAATTATTAAATATACTATACTTACTACTTGTGAACCGATGTCTTAAATAGTTATGGCGAATCAACTCTTTGTAACCGCTATTCGCACCCATAACGGTAGTTAATAAGATGTTATCGCTGACTGAAAAATTTGGTGCTCGCGTCTTTTTGACTTCAGACATTGTCGATGATTTTGGCGTCTGCAACTCTATGTAAATTATGTGCGCGCGCTTCAATATCATCTTCCGGTGTATTTTTAGATTTGGAAAACCGAAAATTGTTGCTATTAATAGAAGGAAACAATTGATTTGAGGATGAGGAAAATCTCACGTAAGATTTCCTTAAATTGTTTTGTGAATACAACTTAAGGATAAGGACAACTTCACCCTCAACTAAGGAAATCCTCAAATTAAGATCTCAGATTTGAGGAAAGAATTTGAGATGCTTTGTGAATACCGGCCCAGAAGTTACCGGAGGTTTAGCGAATGTGACATGACCATTGTTTAAAGTAAACATAGGAGATCAGCATGGGAACTATTTTTATCTAATATCACAAGCGTAGTCAGTGGGGTGGCGATACGCTAAAAGACAGTCATCAATACGATCAATTAGCTGCGGACGACAGAGATAAACGACTAGGATGGCCACAGGAGGTTAATTGCACTTTATGATTACACGTTCAGCGTGGTAGCATCAATAATGATTGTGTTTATTGAATTTGTGTAATATCAATTTATAGGATAAATGGCGACACGTTACCTCAGTTACAAGTACTTCATTAGTCAAGTATGTTGAAAAATCATTTCAATTCATAATTACAAATGCAGTTGTTATCAGCTAATCAACCTCATAATTTTTCACAAGCGCACTATTGGAATGTTAAAACCCGAACTGCGAGAGTTTAAACCTAGTTGGTTTAATGACTACCCATCTCTTCATTAGTTATGAACATTGCATTTTATCTTTTATTCGCAATAACTCATTCAGAGAGACATATATATATTATGCTCTTTCTCAAAGATTTGCATAAAAGTGCCTAGTTTTGAGCTTGTTGTGCAAAACTGCCATGTTTTTTAGATCTATCTTTTCCCTGTCCTTTTGATATCAAAGTTGGAGCACTAATTACGATGCGGTATTTTATGTTTTTGAAATGCTTAAAAGTCTTTAACAGGCTCACTGAAACCGAGCCTGAATTATTTTCACATCTTTCATATTCGGTGGTTTTCAAAGTGACCTTTTCATCTACTTTAAGAAAAAAACTTAAACGATCGTTTTAAAATAGAAACTTGGTAACCATTCAATACGTGCATCTGTACGTTTATCATTTAAACCTTAATTATTTAATTTCTGTTACAAAATTTCCGCCGCTATAATATTCAAAACTTGCACTTGAGTATATGCATTATTAACGAAATACGAATTGATTTATTTTGATTCCCCTATTCCCTCTCAAAACCGCATCTATCCATGCGTTCTCCTCTTGGGATCTATAGTGAACGGTTGGACTCGTCGCAGTTGCAAATTAAGTCTCTAGTAGATAATTAAAAGATTTCCGGGGGTACCCCTGACACCAATGTCTGCTTCCCCATATACATGCAATATAACAGATCTGGACTCGGTCTAGGAATACTAAACAATAACATTATTTTATATTTATTATTATTATATTAAGTACAGTAAGGTAGACAAAACAAGCACTATCATTTCTATGTAAGTGCAATCTACTAGAATATACTACAAGCGATGCAAAACCAGCCTTTAAAGTAGAGAAATAGTTGTGAAGAATTTTCAGAACAGTGGCATGATGATAGATTAATTTAAATACAAATAGTGCTTCTTGAGTTTCTGTAATAGTTTCAGAGAAAATCGTTCAAACAAAAACAAAAGATATGAGCAGCATAAAGCTTAAGTGAAAATAATAAATGCAACAGCATCCTGACCTAATTTATTGTTTACTGTCTTGTAACGTTCGTCAACTTCAAGTTTGACGAGATCTGCTGACCCAATTAAATCTACATTTTATGAATGTTGGTAATGAATATTATAAGCATTGCTTTTCTGCTGAATGTACAAATAAGCATCAACTGTGGAAAGTTCTATGGTACCTCTTTCAGCATTTGCTTTAATGTAACATATTCATCCGATTCGCTGGTGCTTAAACAACGTCATTATTTCTACACGTCCTGAATAAAATGATAAATTACGTCTACTAGAGACATAATTATTTATATTAATGTATTTTGCAGGTACACGTCTTCTTCATGTTTCAATAAATCAAACATCAGCCGTTAAACTTTGTTTGCATGCTTTTAAGTAACAGCATTGTACAATGTATATATGTTATCTTGTTTATGTTTTGTACGTACAGAGAAATGTAAATGGAAATAAACTTGAAACTTGAAACATCAACTAAATTCACAAATAGTTTGTCAGGTACAATCTGTGTGACATTGATCGACAGAAAACTGGCTTCCATTGTTCCAGAAGTAAATGCAAGCACGAAATAAAATTATTCACGTTTGACATTGTTACGCTTTGTGACAGTCTATATTGAGTATGTAGCCAGTCTATGTAGAATTTGCAAGGTTTTGGTTTTCCCGGGTTTTTTTACGTTTCGCATGTAGTTTTCGTGCAAAAGTGTTTTATATTTCGAATTTTCGTTATTTTGAATCGCTCGAGGCTAGTATTTGACAGCGAATACATTATGGGTGCTTCCCACACGCCCACCCAGCTGGTTTCGTCATCGCTGATTTTGAAGTTACTTAAATGTTATTTTCATTCGGGAGTACTTGTTTATCTATGTCGATAATATCATGAATTTAGAATAAATTTCGATCTTGTTCTCAATTTTACACAGTTTATTTTAGGTCTGACGTATATTCCCACTACAGATCTGAAACCGAGGGATATTCGTTCGGGATGCCTATTATCCAGGACTAGTTAATAGTGAAGTGTTCTTCACCTAAAATCATTCGACGAACTTTAATGTGCAAAATGTTAATCGTTGAAGTTAAATGGAACTACATGAACATTAACATGTTATTTTGTGTCGATTCCTTTGATTTGTATAAAAGATACATGTGACATAATCAGTGTAAAGATATGACATTATCCGAGTGTTAAAAGAGCATTTGTTACATGTCTGTGTTGTATTATTTGTCATCGGACATATTAATGTCGATTGAAATGCTATCAAATACTAAAAGCCTTTTTCATATATGAGTCTTTTGTTTTTTTTAGTTTTTAGTGTAGTTACAATGGAATTAATAGTGAATAATTGTTTTACTCACGGTATTAAGTGAGTAATACATACCTACTTCTATTAATTTATTTGCTAATGACCGACTAGCTTTTTGGAAAGCTAAAACTTGTAAAAATCAATATTTCGTCTAGTCAGCGTACCCCAAAATAGCATCAAAGTGTGAAGAAATTGCAAAAGAATTGATTTGTATGTTTTTTGTTAGAAGAACATGTCTACTTTATAGGACAAAAAGTTGCAATATGAAAAATGATGGGAAATTTGAAAATTTGAAAAAAAAACGCATTTGAACTGACTGACCGAAAACAATCTGCAAATTTTGAACATGTCCATTTTTGGATAAAATTAAAGGATTGATCAAAGTTTTAATAAAACTACTGCCGCAACATGCTGGAGAATGTCGTTATTGAACTAGTAAATGTACAAATCTTGCCATAGTTTCAATTTTGTTTGCAATCTTGCGAAATCAGAACATATTTAGAGGTTATTTTACCCCACCAACTTAAGTAAAAAAATATCAAAATAGCATCAAATTGTGAGGAAAATGCAAAAGAATTTATTTGTATGTTTTTTGTTAGAAGAACGTGTCTACTTTTCTTTAGGTAAAAAGTTGCAATTTGACAACTAATTGGATATTTAAAAAAAACGCATTTGAACTGACTGACCGATAAAAATCTTTAAAATTTTAATATACCGATTTTGGATAAATTTAAGCATTGGTCATAGTTTTAACAAAACTATTGTCATATAATGCTGAAGGATGTCGTTATTGAACTAGTAAATGGTCAAAACTTGTCATAGTTTCATTTTGGTTAACAATCTTGCGAAATCAGAACATATTTAGAGGTTATTTTACCCCACCCACTTAAGTAAAAATTATCAAAATAGCATCAAATTGTATGGAAAATGCAAAAGAATTGATTTGTATGTTTTTTGTTAGAAGCAAATGTCTACTTTAAAGGACAAAAAGTTGCAATTTGAAAATTGATGGGAAATTTGAAAAAAAACGCATTTGAACTGACTCCCAGATAAAAGCTGCAAATTTTGAACATATCCATTTTTGGATAAAATTAAAGCATTGATCAGTTTTAATAAAACTTTTGTCATAAAATACTAGTAAATGTTGTTATTAAACTAGTAAATGTTCAAAACTTGCCATAGTTTCATTTTGGTTTGCAATCTTGCAAAAACAGAACATATTTAGAGGTTATTTTACCCCACCCACAAGTAAAAATAAATATTTTGATAAAATGTAAATTTGTTTTATTCTTTTTCAGTTTTTTAACTACAAAGTAAAAATGCATAAATATGATACACAGCAGTTTATTTAATAATCATTTTATAACAATATAATTAAGAAATCGAAAACTGTACATGCATAGTAGGCATTATTCTCATGAATTTAAATGTAGTTCACATCCTAACAAAATACACTTAATCAATGTTCTTACTACACCAATAATATAATTTAAATTACTCTACAAAGAATTGGATTGAATAAACAATTATAAACATGAAATATGATTATTTAGAATTATTATTTTTACTTTTTTATATACATGTAATCGTCATTTAAGTGACCTCGTGCTTTCCTACACCAATGAAATTTAATCAAGGTAGAGGCAAAACCAAGCATTGTATTGCCAACCCAGATCTGGCTCTGAATATAGACGTGTTTATAGTTTATTTATTTTTATTATTTATTAAGGTAAAATGAATACATGTCATAAAACAAATACAAATTCAATGTCAACATATACCAGATACATGTGAACATTAAAATGCATAGTAGATGACATATAATCAATACCAAGGATAACACAAAAAGAAGGCATGAAACCGACTTATTTCCATTGTGGTCCCTAGGATTGATCATATGACACCAGAAAGGCAAATTAATCATACAGAATATTATTGCACATAACCATTAAATTACTGTTTAATAGCACATGTATTGACTTAAATATCACAGAATCAACCTTGACCTTGAGCAGGTATTACTAAAAATCATTAATACTGAAAGATTAAAACTAAGACGAGGACTAGGCTGGTATAGACTGCATAAAATGTTCCTTAACAGACTTTTTAAACTGACTATTACTAGATATAGATCTTAGTTGAGGTGGTAAGCTGTTCCACACTTGACAGCCATTATACGCGAATGATTTTTTTTCCAAAACCCTTAACCCTGGGAATATAATAGCTGTTACTATCTCTAAAACGTGTTGAATAAGAATGAACTTCATTTGCTAATATGAAATACTCGTTTAAATAACTTGGCGCACTGTTACTGTGTATCTTATGTACATGACCAAGAATAAGGGAATTTACTCTTAAGTGCACAGGTAACCAGCCAACTTCTTCAAAGTGGGCCATTCCAATATGGGTACGAGGACTGAGATCAAGCATGAATCTCAACATTTTATTTTGGGTTGCTTGGAGTCTATTTTTTAGTGCTTGACTCAATCCCAAATACCAAGAGGCACACGCGTAGTCAAAATGGCATTGTATTAATGATGAAACTAAAAGCTGTTTTGTATACCTATTTAAGAATGAGCTTTTCCTGTATAAAAACTTCAACTTTGCATTTGCCTTCTTAATAACCTGATTGGCAGTGGACTCACCATAAAGACTTTGGTCCAAGTTAACGCCCAAATATTTGACGGATTTGGTGGATGATATTGAAGTCTCATTACATACAATATCTAATTTATCACATGACCTAAGTTTAGGTTTAGAGGCAAACAAAATGGACTCTGTCTTACCAAGATGTAATGAAAGCTTATTATCAGTGAGCCATTTACTTATACTAGTAAGGTCATCAGTAAGTTGAGACGTAATATACTGGATGTCTTTGCCCGACACTAAAATACCTGAGTCATCAGCATATAAAAGTAATTTATTACGAACTACAGCCTCCATATCATTAACGTAGATCAAAAATAAGAGGGGACCAAGGATTGAACCCTGGGGTACCCCACATGTGACATTGGCACTAGATGAAAGTATGCCGGAGACATTGACCATTTGTGTACGGCTGGATAAGTAAGACCTGAACCAGTGAGTAACATCACTTGAAAAGCCCATCGCTTCAAGCTTCATGAGTAAAACATCATGGTCTACAGTGTCAAAGGCCTTTTGTAAGTCTAAAAGGACCATACCCACATAGTTGCCTTTATCCATTTCAAACTTAATAAAATCAGTAAGATGTAACAGGCAAGTATCCGTGGAATATTTACGTCTAAAACCTGACTGATGAGTATAGAGTAACTTATTTTCTGTTAAATAACTTTCCACCTGATCATAGATAATTCGCTCTAGGACCTTGGACACAACACTTAAAATAGATACAGGTCTGTAATTACCAGCTTCCGTTTTATTATTCTTTTTGTATAACGGTACAACACGGGCAGATTTAAGATCGTCAGGAACAATACCGGTGATTATGGACAAATTAATAATATGTGTAAGGGGTTCGGATATATTATGAAGACTATCCTTAATAAAACGTGCAGGAATTCCATCTAGGCCTGTAGCCTTGTTGGCCCCTAGCTTATTTAAGTACTTTATAACCGTTCCCTTAGTAACCACAGATAAAGAAAAAGAATTTGGTATCACACCCTTATTACGATAAAATACTTCTAAAAATTTTCTACCATACATATTCACTCTGGTAGGAAGTTTATCTACAAGTTTTTGAGCAACAGTAGTGAAAAATTCATTAAAATTTTCTGCTACTTTAACTTTATAAAAACATAAAGAATTGTTGATATTTAAACCAATATTTGAACATGAAGACCCTTTTTTGGAAGGTACACCTAAAACTTTAACAGTTTTCCATAACTTTTTAGAATCTGTTTTATGTTCTTCAATACTGTTTTTTTTAAAAATCAGTTTTACATTTTTTAATTTGATATTGCACTTGGTTTCTAACCTGTTTATAAAGTATAAAATCATATTCACTTCTGGATTTTTTAAAAGTTTTCACAGAATTTATCTCTCTTACAAATTAACTCAAGTAGATCACTGTCCATCCATGGTTCAGTTCTAGTTTTAATGCGAATTTGCTTCAAAGGAGCAATATCATTGAGGACATTCATAAAAGATTCTTTAAAAATAGACCATGCTTCTGTAACATTATCACATATCAATACAGGCATCCAGTCAATATATGACAATTTTTCCTGAAAAATATTTTACTGTAATTTTTCATTGAACGAAGTTTCACCGTATTATGGTCTTTCGAACTTTTATCACGACTCCTGAGTTTCCTTGTACAAAAGATTAAATAATGGTCACTGATTCCCACCGGCACAACTCCACTTTGTGAAATCCTACTGATATCTGATACTAATATCAAATCGACAGCTGTAGCTGATGAAACAGTGCATCTAGTTGGTTCAGTGATTAACTGGGTAAAATTCATAAAATTTAAAACAAAATCTAAAGAATTTACTAAAACACATGTATTAGCGCGCTTTAGAACATCTGTATTAAAATCACCAAGAATGATAGTTTCCCATTCTGAAAATTCGTGATGTGACGTCACCAAAGTCTCAAACAATGTATAAAAATTTAACTGCTTTGGAGGTCTATATGCAACTCCACATAAAATAGGTTTCGTGTGTGGTAGTAATATTTCAATCCACATGGCTTCTAACTCATTGGTAAGTAGATCGTTTCTATTATTAAGTGTTAAATCATTGCGAATAAAGAGACACACCACACTCCTCCCCCTCCTCTGTTCCTGTCGCAGCTTACCACATTGTACCCAGGAATGTTAATTTCAGAGTCAAATACAGACTCGTCTAACCAGGTCTCAGTAATCCAAATAACTGCAGCTCTAGTTTTAATCAACAATTCCCGTATATCGTCAATTTAAGGCAGTAGACTTCTGATATTTAAGTGAATGAAGTGTAGTCCTCTTTTTCTAAAATGCTGATATATATCAGAATTTGTCGACGACCCTGTCTCTTCAGGACCCGGGCATGGATGAACATCACCGCATAAAAGTAAACAAATATTCAAAACATTCTTGTTATTGGTTCTATAATCATAAATCTGTGAGTCTTTCTTGCTGGAATCCAAATTACATGTGATAAAGTTCTGGTAAAATGCAATTTCACCAAATGTTCCAATTTTGTAACAGTTCAAAGTGGGTGGAGTAATGTAAACATCACACAAATCTTCCTCTTTAACCGTCTTAGACAGATGTAGCACACACAACACTAGCGTAAAAATAGTTCTTACAAGTTCCATTATGATTTATAATCCTAAAATTCTCCACAGCTCTTCTTAAAAATCAACTAAAACGATAATTTATAATATTTATCCTAGGTAGAATTAAAATTAAAGTTAACACTTGTCTAATGTTGGAGATTATGTATTAACTTGCACAAATAACTCTCCTTTCATAACCTTCTCTGTAAATTTTTTATCTTGGCGTATCTAGCGATATACATGGAAATATCCGTCCAATAACATGAGGATAGTCTTTTCACCTAGTTGTCCTACAACTTTTTCTGATTGACTCGCCATGAACTGTTTCTCAGCTTTTTGCGTCAAAATTAACAATCAACTCCTTCATTGCAGATGACTTTCCTATTCTAAATATGTGAGAAGTTAAATTACAACCAGTATTGGCATGCCAAAGAAGTAAAAGATCACATTCATTTCAGAAAAAAAAACAGACTGCATGTTTTGATGTTCTGGATCTTTCTCGGTGATGGTCTTTTGTGCCCTATATCGGATCGCACGTACACTATTCTGTGCCGAGTCACAAATAATCTCTTGCTCAAGTGGCTGTCTAAGCACTTCATGGAACCATTAAATATTCTGTTTTGTACATTTCTGGTTTATATACTTGAAGTTCGCTGGGTCTGACAGAACAAACGTCTGCATCTCTCTTCAGACTTTTAAGTTTAGCATGCTTACCATAAAAACTACAGTCAAGTATTACGAAAATCAAATGTGACAATTGAACATGTGACGCATTTTTCATTGTAATATTGTTATTGTTGTCACAGTGGTTTTGGGTGAAGAGTGTTACAAATATGGTCGGTGTAACATCGTGGATACACAAGATTATATCCTTGCTGGTTCTGTCCTTTTCAACGGTGTGTCACTGCCTTTAAATAAAGAATAAAACTGGCTTCATGATTTGCATAAAATAAATGTGAAAGTGAGATTTTAATTACAGAATCCAAGTCAAATAAATACAAACATAAAAGAATTTATTTAAAATGAAAAGCATTTACTCTAACCACCATTTCAGAAGTTTATGTTCACATTAACAGAAACAAAAGAATGAATGAAAGCCATTGTCCTGAGGATGCAAAACACACCCTGCTTGTTCAATTTACGTTTTCAAATTTTTATCGATTTTCTAAAACTTGTTTTTAAAAATATGAATGTGCATGTCAGGAATTGGAATAAACAGAAAACACTGCCTCCACACGCAGCCAAGACTAACAGAGGAAAAGACAGCATGTGTTTATAAGAAGATCGATTTCAAATAAGACATCACAAACAATTAACAAAAAATAGATCTATTGAGGTTACCGCCTAGGAAAGGTCAGTGATAAAACTGGGGGTATATACCAGGTTCTACGGTTCACCAACCTCACACTTGTCCCAACAGGTTCTCACATAAACAAACACGTTAAAGTTGTCTTGGTGTAATAACTCCAACCCACCCATCAACTCGACATTGTTGCATGCAAATGCACACAAACATATAAAACATAAATAGCAAATAGCATTGTAATGCAAAAGGTCAGGTAGTCAATGATCTTACTGAGATCAGAGTCTGAAGTCAAATCAGCAAGAACAAGATGCCACGATTAAAAGAAACAAAACTTGAGCATCAAGATTCTTTTAAAGATTTCATAAACCTTCATAAACTCTTAAACCCCTGCCACCGTATTGCAACCAAAGAGGTGCATTTATTTTTTTAGTTTATAAATAAAATCTCGATAAAACACTGAAAGTGCAATATCTGGATGCAATAGTGATTATAAACTGAACCTTCACTTAATGAAACAAACCCAACGTATTTTTTCCACCTTATAAAATGACATTTTTCTGTTGTTATAAATATCTGTATTTTAAAAGATATTATTTAGTCATTAGTATACAGCTACACCCTATAACCTTGGGCTGGCCAGTGCTACTGGTGAATACCACACACAACTTGCATTCATAGTCGAGTGATGATGATATGGAACTCTGTAAATAATGATGAAAAAATTAATTAATATGTGGTACATTAAATAAACATAGCGTAAAATATGTTTACAGTATGAAAAGGCTGTTTTTATAAATATTTTTCTTAAAAATATTTTATGCCAAACATATTTTTACCGTTTTTTGTGTTCCTTGTTAAAATATTAATGTTACAACTGTTTATTAACTATACTTTCACTTAAAATAAATTAACTCCATATTTGCCGATATTGAATGTAAAACACCAATAAAACAAGTGCACGTAAATAATTATAGTTATAGCTTTGCTGCGTATCGGCTTCCGTAGTTTTAAAAATCTCCGAAAGCCTTCTTGTGAAGGTCAATACCAAATCTACGGAAAATGGCCATATTGGGGATTTATTTCAATATTTTACAATATTTAGCTGTTCTTTGTTTACTTTTTTCGAGTTTAATAATGAAATATATAACAAAATAAATGAAAATTCACTCGTTTCCGTTATACGATGAAATCGATCACTTACAGGCATTTTTAAGTCAAGCATTCAAATTAATGCACTAAACAATAAAAATATATAAAATAATCAATAAATAATCAACTTACATGACAAAAGTCGTCATTCCAGATAACAATTCTTGCAATAAACACTCGACCTCGTTTGTTTACATGTTTCCGGAAGTTCAAAAATAGCGCGTGCAAACCTTATGTGTTCGAGTATGGCGTACCATCTCAGCCATAATTGTTGAATCATTAAAGCCGAAATTTAAATGGTCAATCAAAACAATTTCCCCCAACCCACCGGAGTGCAACTTTTTGTTGGATGTATATCTATGTCTGATGTTTCGCAGATGACTCTTAGTGAAACTTTTGCAATTACTACGCTGACTGGCCTAATTCAATAACTAACACAATTGCAATCATAATGTCGCTTTCGGTTATTCTAACTAGCTTTAGGCGATCCGCTTTATGATATTCCCTCGCTTTCGGTATATGCGCGAGCTATATGAAAAAAAACCAACAACATCAAAGTGTTAAGTTGTTTGTGTGAATATAATATTGAGTTATAACAATATATTTATGATTAAGGCAAGATTTAAGATATAAATAATGATGTTTGTTTGGCTATTTCGGAATGTGACATTTAACGTTTAATATGAACGCATACATGTATATAAGGTCTTTTTGTCAATTTAAAATCAAATGTTTAAATTTGTATCATCAATATTTTAATGAACATTCATGAAAATATCACAATCATAAAAAGCAATCATTATTTACTAGGAAGGAAAATGAATGAATAAAGTCGCTTTCGATAAATCCAAGTCGCTTTCGATAGCTTTCGGTAATTAGGCCGCATTCGGAAGATCGGGTGACACCAATTTCCACGGCTTTTCTCCCGCCATTTCTGGTGCGTGGAAACGCAAAGGGACAAATAATGTGAGGTTTTGATTAATTATTTGCATGAGTCTCATAAGCCTCCCAGGCATGTAAAAAACGAAAAAAAACCTCGCCACCTATTGCTTCTTTTGTTGTTTCCGTTAATTTTATTTAATCAATATGGGTCTAAGAGTCCCACCCAACCACAATTAATTAGTACCGAATTCTACAGAGACCCCGTGACCCAGAATTACGATTTTTAAAGAAACCAAAACATGCAGAATTTTGAATCCAGCTGACCCCAGCACCCACAATTACAAAATTCGGGTGCCGTCCCCTCCCCCCATACACTTAATACTGGAATTGCCCTAATAAAATTTAAATTTACTAAAATTAATACGGTCCGCTTGACTAAAAGCGAAAGTAGGATTTCCGAATCGTCACAGACTGAATCGAGATCGCGCATGAAGTGGTCTCTTCGTTAAAAATAGGTTTATAAATATACCTCCACTATATTTAGCTTCTTAAAAGTTCGTTAACGATAATTGAACAATATCATTGAAAATCTCGTCTATAAGAAAGAATTCGATCGGACCTTTTGTGTTCTTTTAGAGAGTTTATATATTGGAGTTTATATGGACAAATGTGATTTTTCAATAGTATAATCTTACTTAGGTTTATAGCTGGGGCTTTAATAAAGAATATAATGCTTTTTTCAGGCGGTGTTAACAACTGTATAACGAATCCCTGTAAGAATGGCGGATCCTGCACAGATGGTGTAAATACCTTCACATGTAATTGTGTTCAAGGCTTCACGGGGGTCAATTGTGAGGGCGACGGTAGGTACCGATCAATCTGCGTGTTGAGTGGAAGTGTTTCTGAAAATGGCTTTTCCTGATACGCCTTCTCAGCAGTTGTAAATGTGTCTGTTGATAAATTCCATTGTTTCGATATTGACTGTGAACAAGTAGTTCACAAAGGAATATAATAATGCCTTTTTCAGGCGGTGTTGATAACTGTATACCTAATCCTTGTAAACGGCTGTTCGTGCACACATGGCGTGAATACACACATCGAGGGCTGAACGGAAAACTGTCGTAACTCACTTTTTTATCAAAAATCATATTTTTGCATTTTTGACATTCTTTACCACTAATACATATGTACAAAAAATCTTAGCACCATATTCTTATATTAAGTCACATAAATATGATAGTTGCAAAAAAGTCGTATCTCAATCCCTATATTTTTAGAAATGGAAAACTGTCGTAACTTGAGTTACATACAGTTTTCCATAATGAGAGTTCATATTACATACAATGATCTTAATGGAAAACTGTCGTATCTTAGATCATGAACTAATTTCATGAACAACTGATGATGTCACCATTATGATACCATGATATCTGGAACTGTTCAACCTTCACAGTACAGAGTACTGAATACAATATTTTTTTTGAGGGCTGATGATGAGAAGTTTAGCAAACTTGTCTGAGAGTAACACTTAACCCAGGTTGTGACTACAACAAATATGTAATTTTAATTTCTCCACATTGATTCAGAGTAAACTCTTAATTCTTGAAACTTAGATAACTAAATACACCAGTTTCACTTCTTTTTATGGTATTGGCATTCAAATACACAGTGTGTTCATAAACTAATGACATTTAATCAAGGTAGGGGTAAAACTGAATGTCAAATAATATTGCCTCCCAGTACATTCAATCAGTGCTGTTATTAGTAACGTCCTTTGAAGGTCGTTGAGACCGCTTCTTATGTACTAGGTTAATAGTACTAATAAAATTTCTTTTGTTTTAATATTTCTGCCACTTAAAAGATGGGTGGTTTCGATAAACCAGCCAATACAGTTTTGGATTTTGTTCAATCATCCCAAGGATATATTTCCTGCTTTTTAAATTTTGCCTTTGGGATCCCCTGTCTAAATTCCATTATGTTTAGTTCCTCCCATTGTTATCTTGTTTAGGGCAAACCCATTCTTTTATCTGGGAACCATAATATTATGCCGCTGAACTTGGAATGGTAGTAATCTGATAATACCACATTGAAGGTTCCATCACATGCATTCCATCGTTTGGGATGGATCAAAATTGTACTGTTTATTGATGTAAATATTGTGTTGCGCTCAACCCTGGGCTAGGTGGCGTGGGCAGTAATATATGCATTTCCATTACTGTCCATGAACAGTGTTCGGTGGCTTTCAAAGTTCCCTTTTCATCTATTTCAATAGCTTTTGTGAGGAGGATAGACTGAAACCAGTCTAAAATGCAACAATATCTTTTACCTAACTGTTTCAAGCTATCGCATCAACTAAATCAAACAAAATTGACAAAAAAATATTAAAAAATCTTTGTTTAAATAAGAATACAGTGGCTCACGTCCAAGTGAAACATATCCGCAACAGGCGTTTTGTGCCTTTTGTTTTTACCCTTTCCTTGATCAAAATTATGGTTATCAAAGGAATGTTGGAAGTTAAGTGGTAATTTCATAAGAAAAGTGAAAATGAGATATCGTGTTATAAATGTGCTAAGTTAAAAGATGAATTACTCCAATTTCACACTGAGATTTTTTGGCGGTTATCAAGGATCTTTACTCTTTCCTAAAAGTGTATTTTCTCCAAAATCATAATATTTCCAAATTCTTTTTTCATTTTTGTTTCTTCTGATTAAATTATTTTTATGAAGACATATTTTTGTGGATTCAACCAACAGAAGATCATTGCTTTGAATCGTTGCTTTTTTACCACTGTACATAAATCCGGGCAAGAGCTTATTATAAAGGCAAAGTAACCAAAATTTGAAAAGATACCTTACTATCCCAGTTTTGAAAATTGCACATATTTTCCCAATTGAAAAGACACATGCAAAATAACTTAAAGGTGTTTTTCTTTTAAGTACACTTATATGGACAGAAATTTGGATGAAGGTTTGCAGCGCAACCTTTTCCCATTTATTGCTTCATTAAGTGTTCCTCAAGTCGAACCTACCTATTTATATCTTTCTGAGGTTAATTTCATTCTGAGTAGATGTATTTTTTTTATTTATCTATTTCACGACAAGAATTTTTGGCTCTGTGGCACAGACCAACATTTTTATATCAGTTGGTTTAGTCATTTTGTATCTCTGGGTTTTATAAAATTATCCTTGAATATAATTATGTTTATGATCTTTATTAAATAATATATAAAGTTTACAATTAAATTGCTTTTGTGATTTGACCATGATCCCAAAGTTTTAGTACATTTGGCTCATCTGTCAATCAACACAGTTGTTACCGAATATAAACACAAAAGGAAAAGGAAATTAAATTTTGCCATAATTAATCAGACTACTCTGTTAGATTACTCCATGGATATGCCTTTCATCACATGAGCAAAAAGTGAAGATCTGGATCTAAACCATTTGGTTGGTCAGAAATAACCTAATGATTCTAAAAGTGAATATTTTAGATCCAAATAAGGCAGCACAGATATGCCGGCTGATATGGAGCTCTACACTGTTAGCCCATCACACCCAGCAATGGAAGGTACACCATGGAGTTAAGGGTTGAGGGACCCTTGCTTTCAGCTAAACACCCATTGATTTTGCCAAAGAGGGGTTAGTTTTCCATTACAATACATATTCTGTCGCAATCATCGTATCAATAACAAAATCCATCAAATACTGGAAAAAAAGCAATTTTTGCAAATAAAATTAAAAACAAAATGTACAAAAATGGCAGTAAATTGTCTCAGTGAAACCATACTCATCAAAGTTTTGCATTATACAATTAGGTCATATTAATATCTGCTGTTTGAAAAGAAAAAAACTAGTTTGTTATTCTAGTCAAAATTAATTTCTGATTTGAAACTTATCTGAATTTCTTTTCTCCATCGAAAATATTCATTAATGGTTGCAAGTAAAAGACATTTTGCATTAGTTTCCAAAAATTTACTTAGACTTTCACAAACTTCATGTTAATCTATGGAAGTCAATATGCAAAACAAGTATACAGATGAATTTTTAAATACCTACAGTTGAATTTGCCTTAGAAGACACCTGTATTCAGCAGCCATCTGTCTTAAACTGACATCTTGTTATAATTTTTACCCGTCTTAAACAGCCACCTGAGTTAAACAGTCACTTTTTGTCACTCCCTTAATTGGCTGCTTAATTCAGGTTTGACTGTATATAAAAAGAATACTATCAAATGTGTCACTCCCTTAGGTGGCTGCTTAATTCAAGTTTGACTGTAAATAAAAAGAATACTATCAAATGATAAACATTTGATAATACAAGAATTTTGCAAATAATAAATCCAGTATCCTGCTTATAAATCAACAGTCTGGGTTGAAGTTAATTTCCCTTAATCGAAAACTGATCAACATGCATCAAAATATAAATTTTATAACCTATAAGGCATTAAAGGAAATGAATAAAATACAATGGATACCAAAAAAGGTCCAAAGAAGGTATTAATATCACTTGTAATGTCAAAAGCTGTTTTGAGTTACGACAGTTTTCCATTAATTTTAGTATCAGTATTTTAAACATTTCAGATGTAAAACTGTCGTAAGTCAAAAATTATTTAATATTATCTCAAATAATTTTTTTTTCAAAACATTACATTTTATTATAGTAAAATATTGATATTTTATGCCTATTTGTTAAATAAAAACTTAAGAAAAATATTCAAGTAACAAAATATACAGTTTTTTGCTTCTCCTGTAAACTTTTGAAAAAGTGAGTTACGACAGTTTTTCGTTCAGACCTCGACATATTCCTTTGTGCTCAAGGCTTCATGGGGGACAATTATTAGGGCGACGGTTTATTACCGATAAATCCTCGTGTAGATTCTGTAGTGGCTGTGTTATTGAAAATTGCTTTTCCTAATATGCCTTCTCCACAATTGAAAATGTGGCGATTGAAAACTCTACTAGTATTCGTTACTGTTTATTGACTAATTTCCATTGTTTCTTTATTGATTGGTTGAGAAAATGTAATACTTTTTTGTTTGAAATAATTATAAATTTTCTAAGGATGCTATTTTCAGGCATTGATAACTGTTTACCAAATCCTTGTAAGCATGGCGGATCCTGCACAGATGGCGTAAATACCTACACATGTAATTGTGTTCAAGGCTTCACGGGGGTAAATTGTGAGGGCGACGGTAGGTACTGATTTAATGAGTTCAAACAATTAGTTTTCTCGGGACAGCAATTGGATGCTATTTTCAGGCGGTTTTAATAACTGTATGCCAACTACTTGTAAGAATGGCGGAACCTTCACAGATGTTTTTCTGAGAAAATTCCTTTTTTCGTTATTGACCGAATGATCAAATGCATAATTAATATCAATACTTACTTTAGTTCAAATAATAAGTTTACTAAAAAAAAAGACTTTTTTCAGGCGGTGTTAATAACTGTATAACGAATCCCTGTAAGAATGGCGGATCCTGCACAGATGGTGTAAATACCTACACATGTAACTGTTTTCAAGGCTTCACGGGGGTCAATTGTGAGGGCGACGGTAGGTACTGATTTAATCTTCGGGTTGACTGTGTGGAGTGGATGTGTTTCTCAAAATGGCATTTCATGATATGCCTTCTCAGCAGTTGTAAATGTGTCTGTGGCAAAATATATATAAGCGACTGTTTATTTGATATCATTTCTTGTTTTGTTATTATCTGAATGAGAAAAATGCATAAAATCAATACTTGCTTTAGTTCAAACAATATGATTAATAAAGAATATAATATTTTTTCAGGCGGTGTTAACAATTGTATAACGAATCCCTGTAAGAATGGCGGATCCTGCACAGATGGTATAAATACATACACATGTAAATGTGTTCAAGGCTTCACTGGGGTCAATTGTGAGGGCGACGGTAGGTACCGATTCAATCTTCGTGTTAAATGTGTGGAGTGGATGTGTTTCTGGAAATGGCTTTTCATGATATCGAGGGCTCAACGCAACACTGTCGTAACTCAACTTTTTTTCAAAAATCATTTCTTAGAATTTTTGGAATACTTAAAGTTATCCAAGGTCTATATTTTACCCTTACAAATGATAAAAATAACATTTTAGATCGATTATTAATGAAAAACTAGGCATAATCTAAGAATACATGTATTACGAATTCTTTCCCGTTTGTCCAATAAATAGAAATGAAATATGTATAAAGTTAAAAAAACTGGCAGTTTTTTTAACTCGCGGATATACCCGAAGATGACGGAAATTTTACGATGATCTCCGTAAATCACGTGACATGAATATTGATTAGATGAAATTCCAAAACATATGGCGGATGACCCATTTCGAACAAAAAGGAAGCGAAAGTCAACTGTGACTGATTCAGCAAAGAAAAGGCGGAAACAGACGTACAACATAGAATTTAGTAAGGCAAGGATTCACATCGGGAAGGAGCACATTTTTATAAGTTTTCCCATCCGCTCTAACGTTAAAATGTCGAGGTACGAAAAGGCGCGTGACGTCATGTATACAACTAAAGACCGGGGAACATGTCAAACGTGACGTTTTCATTGAGTTAACCAACTGCGCTAGTTAAAGCGGATTTTAAACTGAATTGCTTCATTTTTAAACATTTACAGTAAAACAACTGGTCCCAGGAACTGAAATTATCCAGAACTATTATTTAAAATCGGAGACATAACGTCACCAACATTTATAGAATATTACACTTATCGCTTAAGCCCCGGTCACAACCCGCCGCACTTGCAAGTGCGTGCTGTGTACGTGCAAAAAGGTGGGCCTAAGGCCGGTAATCCATAGTTCCGTTATGCGTGATCCGTTTCCGTCTCCGCGTCCGTGTCCGCGATTTTTCACTCACCAAATAGTCCATACCTCCGTGTCCGTTTCACGTCGCGGACACAGACACGGACGCGGATCGGACACTGAGGTATGGTATATACCCAACGATATCTCTGGTGTGTGAAAAATCGCGGACACGACCGCGGACACGGATCACGCATCACGGAACTATAGAATACCGGCCTAAGGCAACGTACGAGGCATGTAACTCATAGTCGTGGCGTGCGGGCCACGAGCTCGCAACTTGCACAACCGTGAGTGTGACGTGCTTCCTCTCTGCCCTTGCCAAAAAAGAAGCAAGGCGGGTTGTGACTGGGGCTTAAAGTACGCCCTAATCTGTCTGTATGTTTTACTTTGACACATGTAATTGACAAACAATGTTATTGAAAATATTTTTCTCTTCAGATTAAAATGTTTAGGCGGAGACGTAAACTGTATTTTAATTTAGCAACTTGGTCATCAACTTCCGTCACACTATGGAAAATCAAACAATAACGTTGACCTACAAGAGTCCAATACTATTTATTAAATGAATGAACACTTAGGCCTAATATTGGACCAGACATTTGATAAAATGCAGTATTTTGCATGTTCGGAGCAGTAACATGGAAACTCAAAATGAACAACAAGCGCAGTGAAACAACAAATATCTAATAGTCAGAGTAGTGATGTGCTGATGATCGGAAGACATCGATTAGCGACGTGTTAATGCTTCTCGATGTCGATGATCGATGTCGTTCTCTCATAATCGATTAACAGTTGAGACATGCACAGTGTAAGCGACAAAATATAAAGGTACGGGTTCAGGCTTTTAAACCGGCCATAAAGGGAAATCACTTTGAAAAATTCAAAATTAGAATTGCGATCCGAGAGATTTACGAGAACCAAGGCAAAAAAATTAATCAGAAGCACTTTAGATTCTACAAGATTAACGAGCACAGAGAAAAACCTAGACTTAACGAAAGGCCTTTGCAGAATTTGTTGCAAATAATACAAACATACAGGCAAGATGCAAAAACGCAAAATGGCGCCGATTTTGTCGAGCGTCTGCGTTGCGTAGCTATATGACGATGGTAAAAATTCTTCGAATAAATATGTATTGCATTAACTAGACGTCTTATCTTGTGTTTTCAGCCTTAAAATCAGTATATTAATCACAGGAAAACGCAATATTTTTGCATTTAAGAATTCATGTGGCGGATATAGAGGAGTCCAGTTCAGTTGCACAAACCTTTTTGGGCAGCAATGATTTTGATTCGGTTTTTGGTCAGAAAGTTGAAAATTATTAGTATCCAGTAATTATGTATGCTACTGATCTAAGACTTTTTGTAAACCTAACACTGCGTAAATTAAGAAACCGATTATAATCGTGAAATCTCATCGGAAGGGGCAACCGATTCCAACCGATGATCGATTATGATTTGCAACCGATTTCCCAACACTCAGAGATCATCGCCTGTGAAATCTGATGTTAAAGATCGTTCATTTATTTATTGATTGATAACTGAGAGCCTTTTTAATGCAGAAAGGATGCGACGAGTTCTAAATTGAAAATGTTTATTTTCAAAACAGGATGTACAATTGTTGTGATATTGGTTAAACAATCGAATGTTGATAGCTACACGTTCGATCTCTGACGGATAAACTCATCATTCTGCTCGCAAGTAGAGTGTCATTCATGCGAATCTTTCTAAGACCAAAAAAGACAGAAAGATTTTACCATCCACGATAAAAACTTTACACATGCTGCGCGCAAAAAGCGTGCATTTCGTTCAAATCGTACTTTTTCATGGCACACGTCTGACGTATTGTTAACGTTTGATTGTACGTCATATGTTTATAATGTAAGAGGCAGACAAACAGCTTGCATTTCAAGCAAATCATGTGTGTTTTCCGCCAAATATCCATGCATCTGATATTATTGTCAGCGTTTGAGTGTAGGTCATATGTTTATGACGTACTGAATGTCAGATTCCTCAAAACCTTCTGTCCGACGGCAGGATAACGCGAACGGCGAAGGAGGGCAGACATTTTCGGCTAGACTGGTCTGGCGATATTCTAGATTCCTATCATATCAGAAGAAAGGCAGGGTAATATGAGTAAAAAAAACGTGGTCGTAACGCCAAGCAAGGGATATTTCATATCGCTTGAAAACGAAGTTAAACGCGATACAAATAAAATCGCGGAGCATCGAGCCGAAAGATTACGGTTCCGAGCCCCCACAACCCCACGCGTAATTTCTTTATTCGGGTGTTAATAATTTAATACACAACTAAATACATTTGCTAACATCCTCATTATCTGAAACATAATAGGGCCTACACACTAAATAATATTTTCCTTACAGCATATTTATTCCATTATACAAAAACGAAATATTCATCGTCGTAGTGAACGTCTAACTTCCGGTCGTATGCAGCAGTCCTTGCTCGATAACACAAATGTATAATTATTAAAAACATACCGCTTATGATGATTATATGAAGCACCACGATCTCACATGTGATCCTGGTGTTTGTACATCCGTTGTACAACATAAAAATATGTCGGAAATTATCATAGTAATACGATATAACTGATTGTACTGTGTTTTGCAAGTGATTGAGAAATTAAATCAAAACATCGCAAATCAGATTGGGATTTTTAATAAATTAGGTGTTTTGTCTTGTTCGTCAGTCCGGATGATACGAACATTTTGACAGTCAAAATAACGTTTGAGAACTTCCCCGCTCTGTTTCAATCGCGTTGACGTCACGCGTTACCTCACAAAATGGAGATCAATACTGTAAACAATAGCAACATGCCATAGGAAATTTAAATTTTGCGATTGTAAGCTTGATATAAGTTTTAAAGAAAAATCCAGGATTTTGCTACATAGGAGTGTTTTGTATTTCACAAAACAGGTATTAATTTTTATATTTGCTCCGACATTTTGTTTTTGTTTTGTTGACCTCTTTCGCGAACTTCCGGTATGCATAAATTATACACCGCCAAAATGTCGGAAGGTAGCGAAAGAGCGTCTGCTTCAATATTTGTTTTGCAAAAATCTTATTTTAAACCATAATTTGATAGATACCATGTGGTCAAATTAGTTTAAATTAAGATGTGTAAGCTTTCATGGCAAAAAGATGGATTTTAATTTTTTTGTTCAGATGCGCCAGATATATCTTTAATGTATAATTCATAAGGTCATAAAATATTTGCTATAAATTCCAAATACGTCCTACTGAAAATCGTTAGTTGGCAAAATGTCGTATCTCAATGTAGACGTTTTTTTATGCAACACTGTAGTAACTTGAGTTACATACAGTGTTGCACAACAAAACATATCAGTAATGATTTCAAAATCTGTGCAACACTGTAGTAACTCAATTTTTCGTAGTGTAACTACAAAATATCTTAGAAATGATGTGTTATGGCATTATATAAACTTACATTACATCTTGTTTGTAAAAAAAAATAGGGAGGGGATAGAAAAGTCACATTTTTTCATTGTGATTGTAAGATTGTTTGGACGAAAGTCAGGAAAGTAATCAGTGGTTATATCTTGCTGAATAAAGGCAAACCAATAGGGTAGGTTGTCAATAATTAGACAATCATGTGATAAGTACATTTAGATATAGTATATCAGCTTAATGTCTAACAGATTAGACATCGGTATGTTCTCTTGATGAGCATCGATCACTGGAAACGCTTGTATACTTACTTTGTACTATCAACCATAAGGTCTGCCATAACTTAGTATCGAATGGCTTTTTACTTATCTGTTATCAGTTCTACCATAAGAAATATGATTTGCTAAAGATTTAAATATGAGATATAATGCATGTTTCTTAAAGTCTGCCTATACATTTCACCCTTAAAATGTAGTTCAGCTTAATACTATAATTGTTAACTAAGCCCTCCTAATTTTTGTTTGTTTCAATATTTCACCCCGTTTCATATCTGTCATATTTTCAAAATTTTCTTTTTGTCTGTTAATGGTGGTTGAGTGTTGAGAAATTAACTTTATTTTGGTGCAGCTACACTTACATAGATCGTCATGTTGGCGCAAAAAGTACTGTAACTGACATTTTGAAAATTTTTCGGGAGAAGCAAAAAACTGTTTTTCTAATTTCCATTAAATTATTGAAATATCTTTAATTTGTTTTAAAATAAATTGAAATATGCCTGTTAGGATGGTATACAAACAGATTAATTATAAACAGAGTTATAAAATTATTTGTTATTATATTTCAGTTACATTACTTTTTGCGTCGACTTTTTTCGGCGAAAAAAGTACTGTAAGTGCAGTTACCTGCGTTTTTGCACCCAGTTTTTACCAAAAATACATGCAATTTATGCAATCAAAATTGTAAAATGTATTTTTATTTTGAACTTATTATTTAATTGTAAAATAATTAAGTCAGTTATGGCACATATTTTATTATAAACCATTAATAATTAGTATACACTACACAAAACTATTTTTAAATCTGTTTTGTTTAACTTTGAAAATATTGTAAATAAATTAAGAAGGAATCTGTTTATATCCAGTGACAACACACAAACAAAATTGTTACCTTTATGATAGAAAACTAATTTCATTTTAAATCATTGGAACACAAAAATTGATTTACGGATGAATTTTTATTAGGGCTTTGTATCTCAAGTCATATCTTAATAATTATGGTACAAGTGATTCACAAAATTAATTATGATGCATACATACAATATGTATATTACACAGACATGTACTTGTCTTTTATATGTCAAACCTTTTTTTTTCATATTACTGGATGCGTTGTTACTGCATATATTTACAAGTGAATTTTAAACAAATCTGAATCTGTAAGTAATCCTGATGGGTTTCATAAAAACAGTGTTTAAATGTACTAATATCCTGATTAAGTAATGTCGGGGCGCATATTATACAGAACTGAATTTAGACAGAATTCTTTGCTTACATTTGTCCAAAATGAATCTTCATAGGGGCAATACTAGGGGTAATGAGACTTACTAGATCTCCCCATATATACTGCTCTGTGATACATGTATAACAGTGTTTCCAGAGGAAAATTTAGTCATTTTGATAAAACAAACCAGTAATTTGGATAAGCAGTATAATAGTTTGACCCAAAAAATGTCAAAACCAGATTTTGATGGCTAGTCAATTTGATGAGTTTTTCTTGCAGATCATTAATCATAATCAATGGACACCATTCCAAGAACAGTAATGTATGAAAGCAACATAGTCGAATAAGAAACAAAACACCATTTAATTTTGTCTAATTTATAACTAAAAATAACATACAGAAATGAAGGACTTCTTTTGCATTTGCTTAACACAAGTCATACATCCAAATGAAATGAACTCACATATTGTATAGTTATGATCATTATTTATGGGCAAAACCAGAATAAAATCATTATTTGAAACCAGATAAATGTCCCAAAGGTGCAACTCAACCACTCTATATAAAATATGACACAAGCGTTTTACTTTGTTTATATATTTTATGTTATATCATTTTTATTAGCTCGACTATTCGAAGAATAGGGGAGCTATCCTACTCGCCCCGGTGTCGGCGTCGGCGTCGGCGTCGGCGTCCGTTAAACAAAATATGCACTTTGGTCCATAACTTGAAAACTACTTATGATATCAACTTGAAACTTGGAATATATATTCACCATCAAATTCTACATCATTACCAACAAGACCCATAACTCTGCTACAAATATTTTTCAAGTTATGCCCCTTTTTCACTTAAATTTTGCGTTAAGGAAAATATGCACTTTGGTCCATCACTTATAAACTACTTGAGATATCAACTTGAAATTTGGAATATATATTCACCATCAAATTCTACATCATTACCAACAAGACCCATAACTCTGCTGTCAATATATTTCAAGTTATGCCCCTTTTTTCTTATATTTTGTGTTAAGCAAAATATGCATTTTGCCCATAACTTTAAAACTACTTGAGATATTGCCTTGAAACTTGAAATATATTTTCACCACCAAAATCTACATCATAACCAACAAGACCCGTAACCCTGCTTCCAATATTTTTCAAATTATGCCCCTTTTTCACTTACATTTAGTGTTAAGCAAAATATACACTTGGCCCTTAACTTCGTTTTGAATGGAGGGATTTCAAAATAACTTGGCACAAATGTTCACCATGACAATGCGGTGTGCCGCGTTCAATACCCATGCCTGTAGGTCCAAGGTCAAGGTCACTGTTACTAAAAATAGAATTTTCTTGCAAAATCTTGTCCGCTCTAACTTAGTTATTTCTTATTGGATTTTTAAATAACTTGGTATAATTGTTCACCATATCAAGATGGTGTGTCAAGTACAAGCCCATGCCTGTAAGTCGAAGGTCAAGGTCACTGTTACTAAAAATAGAATTTTCTTGTCCAGGCTGTTACTTTGTTATGAATGGAGGGATTTCAAAATAACTTGGCACAAATGTTCACCATGACAAGGCGGTGTGTCCACACAATACCCATGCCTGTAGATCCAAGGTCAAGGTCACTGTTACTAAAAATAGCATTTTCTTGTCCAGGCTGTAACTTTGTTATAAATGGAGGGATTTCAAAATAACTTGACACAAATGTTCACCATGACAGGGCGGTGTCTCGCGTACCATGCCCATGCCTGTAGGTCGAAGGTCAAGGTCACTGTTACTAAAAATAGAATTTTATTGTAAGGGCTATAACTTTGTTTTGAATGGAGGGTTTTCAAAATAACTTGGCACAAATGTTCACTATGACAAGGCGGTGTGTTGCGTACATTACCCATGCCTGTAAGTCCAAGGTCAAGGTCACAGTTACTTAAATTGAATTTACTTGTTCAGGCTATAACTCTTTTATGAATGAAGGAATTTCAAAATAACTTGGCACAAATGTTCGCTATGACATTGCATTGCATTACCACCAACTTCTTCGCAGACATTTCCGTAATGTGAAGACAACAGTGCCACAAATACAAATAATTTACTTATCTTCAAGTTTATGCATATTCTTATAATTCCTCCAACATCACTGTCGTTGAAATGCTATTATTCCCATCATTTCACTTGAGTGTCTGAAAATGATGCATAGCAGGGGCATCTGTGTCCTATGGACACATTTCTAGTTTCACTTATATTTTCACTTAAGTGCACCTCATCGATAACTTTGCACAAAATACTTAAGGTATCAACTTCAAACTTCCATTATATTTTCATTTCAGTTCTTTTCTTTAACATTACTGAAGTGATTGATATTTGACTAAAAGTAAATGTCTCTCATAAAAAATTACTAACATGTTTTCTAACAAATTCAGAAATATTTCATAGTTATTCCCCTATTCAGTTTAATATTTATGGTACATTAAGGAATTAGTTCTGTTATTTGAAATGAATTTCTCCCTTACCATTCACTTGTTAATATTTTTCCTGATTTCACACCAATATATGGCCGTAGTTGTTATTGTTTTAATCTTCAAATTGCATTTGTTTCAAATGATTCGAATAGTCGAGCATGCTGTCTCCTCTGACAGCTCTTGTTAGAAATAGGTTGTGTTTCTTTATATGCAAAAATCCCGCATTTGTCAGCCCTTATAGTTGTTGTTCGATATTAACATTTTTTCTTACCATTTTGATCAATATTTGAGGAATCTGGCACTGACCTTATTAAGACTTGGAGATATTCTACTAGAAATAATGACCATAATAATGAAAGTGATCTACTTTAAATTGGCCTTTAGTTTGTTTTACTGCTCAGCTACCCTCGTTGTACTGTCATTAACATTGCTTCTAATTAAAAAGATTATAAAACCAATGAGTTTTAATAAAGATATGTACAGTGTCATTATTAATGTGTTGAAACAAGTTATTTTAACACACAAAAGATGATTTATAGTCTAAGATTTCAAGATTCAAATATTTATTGGCAGAAAAACATGAACATGTTTGTTGCCATTACACTATGGCGTGTGAATACACAACATTTTATAGAGAAAAGTGTAAACATATAATATTAAATGATTTGTAGTCTAACAGTTACTTAATTTAGATACTGCCAAAAATTTATATTCCTGCATATACACTAATATTAGCCAAAGAATTTTGTTCTATGTGTAAATGATCTGTTGGAACCATTTTCATTGAAATCAAGCAATTCTGGGCAGTGAAGACAAGTCAGGCAAACAACACGTAAAAAATTCACATTAAACAATAATTAATTAGTAAAAACATTAATTAACATTTGATTAATTTAAGTCGAACATGTATGGAATATGTGAAGTTAAAATACTTTTGCGCCAAGAACTATGAAAATGTTTGTTAATTCTTGGTGCAATAAGTATGGTAACTGCACTTACAGCAGTTTTTGCATCAAATAAAAAAGCTTTGCAGTTACAGCTTTTTCATTTTTGAAGAAAAAAGGCATTTCTGAGTTGAACTAGGCTTAACAAAATTTACTGGTGATGGAAATGTATATTTTTGACCGAAAATTGTAAAAAAGTCAATTTCCAAAAAAATGTCAGTTACATGACTTTTTGCAACATGACGAGATGTATTAAAATATTAAAATTTGGCTAAATTGAGCAAATAAAAAATATGCATTGAAAGTTGTACGTTGAAAGCCATCAAAACTATTTCAGGCTGCAGGTTTGATTCAGCCTTTTCATAGACTGTAATGTTTGATTCAGCCTGTTCATGGGCTGTAATATTTGAATGAGCCTGTTCATGGGCTGTAATGTTTGATTGAGCCTGTTCATGGGCTGTAATGTTTGATTGAGCCTGTTCATGGGCTGTAATGTTTGATTGAGCCTGTTAATCGGCTGTAATGTTTGATTGAGCCTGTTCATGGGCTGTAATGTTTGATTGAGCCTGTTCATGGACTGCAATGCTTGATTGAGGCTAGTCATAGAATGTAATATTTGATTGAGCCTGTTCATGCGCTGTAATGTTTGATTAAGCCTTTTTATGGACTAATATTTGACTGAGCCTGTTCATAGGCTGTGCTGTAATGTATGATTGAGCCTGTACATAAGCTGTGATGTTTGATTGAGCATGTGTATGGACTCTAATGTTTGATTGAGCCTTTTCATAGACATTGATGTTTGATTGATCCTTTTCTTAGACTGTGATGTTTGAATGAGCCTGGTCATGAACTTTAATGTTTGATTGAGACTGTTCATGGACTGTAACGTTTGATTCAGCCTGTGTATGGATTCTAATGTTTGATTGAGCCTTTTCATAGATGGTGATGTTTGATTGAGACTGTTCATTAACTTTAATGTTAGCTTGAGTCTGTTTAAAAATATCTGTAATTTTAGTTGTCGGTCAATGTTTTGATAGAGATGCATTTGAAAAGCAAGACAGAAACTGTAAAACAGCTGATGTATTTACTTCTGTTAAAATTGAAGCCCAACTGCTAAATCCATAATAGTATACATGTAATGAACAGGACAATCAATAACTTATTCAATAATCGGTCATAACGACCTTATTAAGTATGTGCATGGGCATTATAATTAAACAGCAAAAGAAATGCGCGTTATAGTTGCACATGAAAAGCATGTATAATAAAACAGTATAAATTGAGAAGGCTGTACCCTTCCCAAGAACTGTGATGTTTGGTTGAGCCTGTTTATGGTCTGTAATGTTTGATTGAGCTTGTTCATGTACTTTAATGTTTGAATAAGTCTGTTAATGAACTGATTTAGCCTGTTCATAGACTAATGTTTGTTTGAGTCTATACATAGGTTGAAATGTTTGATGTGCGTTTTACTGACTATGTTGCTCACCCGAAGGTTGAGTGAAACTCATTATTTACAGAAGTAAACAGTTCAAATTTTTTATCTATCCCAAAGCAGCATGCATCATTCAGTGAAATTTTTCAGATAAATTAAATTCCTTGAAAATGATAACAGATTGGTTTACCCTGACAAGAAACAATGGGTTCAACTTAGGCCAGAGAAAAAAAAAGATTCTAATCCGGATTTTGGGGAAAAGGGGCGGGTGGGCACTTTTTACGCCCCGCCATGAAAAGAGATGCTCCTGTCCGTCGTTCGTCCGTCCGTCCGATATTCTCGTGAACGCAACTACTCTTACACTACTGGTGGGAATTTAATGAAACTTGACCACAATGCTTGGCCTGATATGTTGTTGTGCATAAAGGTGGGGTTTCGCTCTCACATGTTCCGTTCAGAAGTTATGACCCTTTGATACTTCCATTTACATTAGTTTTAATAGGAGTATATCTCGTGAACGCAACTCCTCCAACACTACTGGTGGGAATTTAATGAAACTTTACCACAATGCTTGGCCTGATATGTTGTTGTGCTTAAAGTTGGGGTTTTGCTCTTACATGTTCCGTTCAGAAGTTATGGCCCTTTGATAATTCCAATTACATTAGTTTTAATAGGAATATATCTTTTGAACGCAACTCCTCCTACACCTCTGCTGGGAATTCGATGAAACTTTACCACAATGCTTGGCCCGATATATTGTTGTGCATAAAGGTGGGGTTTTGCTCTTACATGTTCCGTTCAGAAGTTATGGCCCTTTGATACTTCCATTTACATTAGTTTTAATAGGAATATATCTTGTGAACGCAACTCCTCCTACACCTCTGCTGGGAATTTATCTTGTTTTTTTATATTTTGTGTTAAGCAAAATATGCATTTTGCCCATAACTTTAATACTACTTGAGATACTGCCTTGAAACTTGAAATATATTTTCACCATCAAAATCTTCATCATAACCAACAAGACCCATAACCCTGCTTCCAATATTTTTCAAATTATGCCCCTTTTTCACTATTTTGTGTTAAGAAAAATATACACTTTGCCCTTAACTTCGTTTGGAATGGAGGGATTTCAAAATAACTTGGCACAAATGTTCACTCTAACAAGGCGGTGTCGTGACAATACCCATGCCTGTAGGCCCAAAGTCAAGGTCACTGTTACTAAAAAAAGAATTTTCTTGCAAAATCTTGTCCGCTCTGTAACTTTGTTATTTCTTATTGGATTTTTAAATAACTTGGTATTATTGTTCACCATATCAAGACGGTATGTCACATATATGCCCAAGCCCTTAGGTCGAAGGTCAAGGTCACTGTTACTAAAAACAGAATTTTCTTGTCCGGGCTGTTTCTTTGTTATGAATGGAGGGATTTCAAAATAACTTTGCACAAATGTTCACTATGACAAGGCAGTGTGTCCGCACAATACCCAAGCCTGAAGGTCCAAAGTCAAGGTCACTGTTACTAAAAATAGAATTTTCTTGTCCGGGCTGTAACTTTATTATAAATTGAGGGATTTCAAAATAACTTGACACAAATTTTCACCATGACAGGGCGGTGTATCGCGTACCATGCCCATGCCTGTAGGTCAAGGTCACTGTTACTAAAAAAGAATTCTCTAGTCCGGGCTGTAACTTTGTCAGGAAAAGATTGATTTCAAAATAACTTGACACAAATGTTCATCATGACAAGATGGTGTGTCCCGTACCATGCCCTTGCCAAGGTCAAGGTCACTGTTACTAAAATAGAATTTTCTTTTCAGGGTTGTAACTACGTAAGGAATAGAGTAATTTCAAATAACTTGGCAGAAATGTTCACCATGACAAGGTGGTGAGTCGTGTACCATGTCCATGCCTGTAGGTCCAAGGTCATGTCACTTTTACTAAAAATACAATTTTCTTGTCTGGGCTATAACTTTGTTTTGAATGGAGGGTTTTCAAAATAACTCGGCACAAATGTTCACCATGACAAGTTGGTGTGTTGCGTACATTACCCATGCCTGTAAGTCCAAGGTCAAGGTCACAGTTACTAAAACTTGAATTTACTTGTTCGTGCTATAACTCCTTAATGAATGAAGGGATTTCAAAATAACTTGGCACAAATGTTCACTATGACATTGCATTGCATTACCACCAACTTCTTCACAGACATTTCCGTAATGAGAAGACAACAGTGCCACAAATACAAATAATTTACTTGATCACCAAGTTTATGCATATTCTTATAATTACTCGAACATCACTGTCTTTGAAATGCTATTATTCCCATCCTTGCACTTAAGTATCTGAAAACGATGCATAGCGGGGGCATCCGTGTCCTACGGACACATTTCTAGTTAATTTTTATTTTTTATTAACAAAATACCTTAAGAAGGTATTTTGGGATGGTCTAAAACCCGTTCTGTCCGGAACAGAATATGTTTCGAATTTTTTACCATTAAATTTTTCTGGGGCGGGTGGTTTTGGACAGGTGCGGGCGGGGATGAGAATCTAAAATATTTTTTTCTATTGCCTTATGGCAACAGTATTTTGACAGGCAATCTGAGAATATTAATCATGCTTATTATAATTGTTTGATCACATTACAGGCAATTAAATTAGTAGTACAACATACCATTATTTGGCTAGTTAAAATGTCAGTTTGCTGATCTGAGTTGTATAGCACTGTAAAATGGTAAAATGGAATATTCATGTTAATGCCAAAATTTTAAAATAACAACTAAATTTCATTAAGATGTAACTATCAGTACTTTTTGAATGTTCTTAACTGGTGCACAATTTATCCACTCGTTCAGAGTAACCAAACAGTCTATAAAGGCATTCCTAACAGACAATTAAGCAATTTACAATGGAATAATTAATGTAAATGCCCCCCCCCCCCCTATCCACCCCTGCATCCCACCCCTGTCCCAAGTAAAAAAGTATTATTTTATTCTACAAAATCATATTTATCTTATTTATCAGTCTGTCATAAATACCTAGGTATAACAACATAATCTTCACTGTTAGTTTCATATAATAGGTCATCATGATGCATAGATTTTGCTAGTTGTCACTAATGCAATAAATTCTGACGGTTTCCTTACATTACAATACAGTTATAGATATTTAAAGACATGTTCTTTTATTTAAATGTTACATATACCTGTATTAATTCACTTTTCATCAAGCAAAAAGTTACAAAGCATTGTAAAATTTTGAGTTACGACACTGTTGCACAAAGTTTAATCCAACATTTTATAAATTTTGAAGTGGAAAACTGTCAGAATTTGATCTAAATCATGTTTTCATTTTCATAAAATAAAAACATAAAATATTTTTTTTAAAGTTGAATATTTTGTCATGAGTTTTCATAAAAATATCATTCATAACAATAGTTTTAAGAATTGGAGAACGTTTTTTTCTTCTCCTGAACATTTTTGAAAAAGTGAGTTACAACAGTGTTGCATTGAGCCCTCGTAATATGTCTTCTCCATAGTTGAAAATGTGGCGATTGCAAACTATACTAGAATTCGTTACTGTTTTTTTGATATCCATTGTTTTTTATTAATTGGTTGAGAATATGCATTATATTAGTACTTTTTTGTTTCAAATAATTATAAATTTTCTAAGGATGCTATTTTCAGGCATTGATAACTCGAGGACATAGTTCGAAACTATTCTATCTGCATTTTAGAAAACTTTTCAGGAGAAGCAAAAAACTGTTTTATTTTGTTAAAACTAAATAAAAATTAAAGTTATCCACAAATGTTTTTCATCTTTAATGTTTACATATAGCCAGGTGTAAATTTTCAAAAAAATTTAAAGAAAAAAGTTATTTTGCTGAAAATGTCACATAGAATACTTTCGCACTGAAAATGGGTCTACTGGACTATAAAACTTAGTGCGAAACTATTCTATGTGAAATGTAAAATTCTTTCTTTTAATAATTATTTAATTATTTTATGTAAATATGAGTTAGTTAATTATATTTCTGTAATAATTGAAAATATGTCACATAGATGGTTTCGCACTGAAATTTTAAGTAGCATGTCTTGTTTTTTCAGTGCGAAACTATTCTATGTAACACTGATGTGATTCTTTTGCAGTATTTTTGACAAATTATTACCATGTGATAAGATGTTATCATGTTGTTTTTAAATGAAAAGTTTTATAAAGGTAAATTTGAAGCAATAATTATTTTAGCATTTTTTCATTTTTTTTAGTTTTTTGTTTATAATTAAATCCTTACATCAATTGTAAAATATGCTCAATACCAAAGATAGTAGACACGTTTATTTTTTTTTTAGATCTTTTACATTTAAATAGAATGTTCAAGACCATTAGTGTGCAACTCATATTCTTGGTAATACCGTGTTAGATTGATACAAGCAATAAAAAGACTGGCCATGATCAATGTCTTTATTTATTTGAAAACAAAGGGTGTAATTGAAAGCCATACACATGTGTGTGTTATATGTGTAAATAATCTAAACTTTTTTAATCCAAAATAGCCTTGTGCTTATTGTGTCAGACAAGGAGGGTAAAATAATATACTTATCAGATTCAATAAATGACATTGTCTTCAACTGACCGTATACTTCATGAATATATGGATTATAACCCATTTCCTACCACTGTTGATCCAGATCAGACTACATATCCGTGCTGTCAAATCTAGGTATACACTGTTTGCTTTTTAGTCAGAAATAAACTAATGAATCTAAAAGCAATTTAGACATTAGATCCTGATCAGACTGCATGCATGTGCATGCTGATCTGGATTTACACTGTTGCAAATGCAGTTTATGCCTGTCATATCCACTGAGTAGAAGGTTAAAGTTCCATTTACCTTTCATCAGCATTATCTATTAAACATCTTGAACTTCTATATAACTTCTATATAACTAAATATCATATTATTTATATATTACAGTACTGTGGTTCTCCACTGCTTTTCACTCAAGACTTGAAATATAGGTCTCTTACACTTTTTCTGTCCTTGTTTTCATTTCTTTCCTCATGGATTCGGTAACATAAACAAAATTGTAAAAATATCATCTCAATCACCTGACATAATATAATTACAATGATTATTAAATCACTATTAATCCCTTAAAAATTAAAAATAACTGACATGTACATAATTTAACTAACGGCTAGCTTTTGTGTTTGATAATTTCCACTGTTACATAAAAAATAATTAAAAATAATACACAGGCTCCTAAATAACTCCGTATGAGTGCTTGGACTGCTAGACACAGAAAGACCGGAGAGTTTTGACTAGATCTGAGCCTCCTGCTACTATTAGCAGCTTATCGGTTATTTGTAATAGCACTCCAAATCCTTTCCACTTCAACCTATTCTTTTATGGAAACAAACATAGTTTTTGAAAACGATATGTGCTTTTCTGTTAACAATGGTAATAATATGAAACAAAGGTAACACTAATTAAATATTTTTATTCCAGAAGTATCTTGGCAAAATAATAGATGCATGACCGTTCAGATTTTTTTCTTTAAAATATCTCGTCATATTTATAAATAAAATGCCTATAAAAACACAAACAAAATTCCATGGAATAGAAAAAAATATTAACACACAAGAAATCTTAAATCACTTATGGTTTTATTAATTTACAAAACTGTTTGTTCAAAAATCATTAAAACATTTTATAGCAAATCCAGTCACTTCAGTATTGAAGGTCAGTTAATACTGAAGGTCAGTTAATACTAATTGCAAAATGTAAAAATGATTAAATGCATTTCCTTTAAATTATAGACCAGTTTTAATCACTTTTGAATTGATTAATTGTTCAAAAATCATTAAAACATTTTATTGCAAATCCAGTCACTTCAGTATTGAAGGTCAGCAAATAATAATTGCAAAATATGGAAATGATTTAATGCATGTCCTTCAGAATGTAGGCCAATTTAAATATAAATAAACAGAAAGTGAAAAATATACGAAAGAAATGGAGCGGGGTGCAATGATCATTTGGAGCACATCATAAGGGTCAAAAGAATTTGAATGCAATCGAAGTGGAAACAGATTAGAATTGGAGTGGTTAAAAGTGATAGGGCAGGAAACCAACCGGAGCAGAATCAGCAAAATTGTTCATTGCAGGATTTCCAGTACTGTTCATCTAGAAAAATACTCATTTTTCTACAATATGAGTACTTTAACTGAAGTTTTATTGATCTGGACGTGTAACTTCAATAGACAGATATACGTAAGGCTCATGAAATGTAAGCCGAGTGTCTTTTCTATCATACTACCATTGTTTATTCTTTCATGTATTTGATTATGTACGAGGGGTGTTAGGTAAATTCCCGGACTGTTCTCATATAATCTCAACGGCTTCATTGATAGTAATGAAAATTTGCAGACATACTAAATAAAATGTTTATAATTTAAATATGAAACAAATAAGTGGTAAATTTGAATTTTCTTTGTGCTATTGTTGCTATAGCAACATAAGGGAAGCCTACCCGGGGCATTACATACTTATGTGTATTAAAACCGTCCGAAAACAGTAAATATTTGTATAATTTCTTCCAATTTTTGATATGTAATTAAACTGACGTTACTCTGTTCGTGACGTAAATTTTGAGCGAAATCATAGCGTATTGTGTGCGTGACTTCAAATTAAAATGACGTCATTGTTTACCAACGCACTTGCGTTATGGCGTCGAAAGAAGAAATTCGTTCTGTAATCAAGTTTCATGCCTTGTCGGGTGAAACACCAACAGATTCGTATAAAAAAATATAACGCGTGTACGGCGAGTCATCTGTCTGTCGGACATTAGTGTCCATATTCTCCAGATTTGGCACCTTGTGATTTTGCTTTGTTTACCTTCGTGGAACGCACTTTGACAACGAGGGCGACTTGACCACCGCGGTAAACGCATTTCTTGCCAGTCTTACTTAAGCTGATTTCAGAGACATTTTACCAAGTGGTGCGAACGGTGGAAGAACTGCATTGAACATAAAGGAGAGTTTTTTGAGAAAGAATGAGGCATCATATCACAAAGACGGTGCTTGTTGTGATTGACGGCGTTGAAATTGACGTCAACGTTTCGCCGCGATTGTCCCGCTGCGGCTGTACCTATGTTTATTTTTGTTTATGTTTTCTGTATTGTAGCAGATAAATGTACATTGTTATATATCATTTTAAAGAGTATGTAAGGATCTTTCAGGAGAACATTAAATTGTTGAAATGTTGTTCGAATTGTCGTTTTAATACATCCATTCCGGGAATTTACCTAACACCCCTCGTATTTATATTGAACCAGGAGTACTTTTATGACACTTGCTTTCTTATTATGCAATTAATTTAACCTTTCTACCTGTTAAAAACATTGCAAAACAAATCATGTGTGCTAAAATTAACAACTATGAAGCAACTTCTTCTGCTTAAGTTCTTAAAATCAGGTTTCTTGAAGATTTTTTTTATTTATTTACTTTTGCATTACTTTTCATATGCAGAGACAATATCAATAATCATAAGCAAAATATTTTTGGTTTTATTAACAAAAATGTCACATAGAATAGTTTCGCACTAAACAAAAAGACCAAAATCAGATAGAAAATTATGACCAATTTCTCTTTCCAAAGTCATTTTTTTAGAAAATCATTTTATCCTTTTTACAGGACATGTGTCATGTCCTGATGTATCCTTTTTTGCAAAAACATGATTTTTGGAAAAAAAATGTCAGAAAGAATAGTTTTGCACTCAGCCCTCGAACTGTTTACCAAATCCTTGTAAGAATTGCGGATCCTGCACAGATGGCGAAAATTCCTACACATGTAATTGTGTTCAAGGCTTCACGGGGGTCAATTGTGAGGGCGACGGTAGATACTGATTTAATGAGTTCAAACAATTAGTTAACTCGGTACAGAAATGTGATGCTATTTTCAGGCGGTGTTGATGTGTGTATGCCAACTTCTTGAAAAAATTGCGGATCCTGCACTGAAGTTTATTTGAGAAATTCGTTTTTTTTGGTTTGACTGAATGATCAAATGCATAATAATATCAATACTAGCTTTAGTTCAAATAATAAGTTTACTAAAGAATATAATGCTTTTTTCAGGCGGAGTTAATAACTGTATGCCAAATCCTTGTAAGAATGGCGGATCCTGCACAGATGGTGTAAATACCTACACATGTAATTGTGTTCAAGGCTTCACGGGGGTCAATTGTGAGGGCGACGGTAGGTACCGATTTAAACTGCGTGTTGACTGTGTCGAGGGCTCAACGCAACACTGTCGTAACTCAACTTTTTTTCAAAAATCATTTTTTTGAATTTTTGGAATACTTAATGTATAATTCATATGGCCATAAAATATTTCCTATAAATTCCAAATACATCCTACTGAAAATCATTAGTTGGCAAAATGTTGTATCTCAATGTAGATGTTTTTTGTTATGCAACACTGTAGTAACTTGAGTTACATACAGTGTTGCACAACAAAACATATCAGCAATGATTTCAAAATCTGTGCAACACTGTAGTAACTCATTTTTTTTGTAGTGTAACTGCAAATTATCTTAGAGATGATGTGTTATGGCATTATATAAACTTGCATTACATCTTGTTTGTGAAACAAATAGGGTCGGGGTAGAAAAGTAACATTTTTTCATTGTGAAGTAAGCTTGTTGGGACGAAATTCAGGGAAGTAATCAGTGGTTATATCTTACTGAATAAAGGCAGACCAATAAGGTAGATTGTCAATAATTAGACAATCATGTGATAAGTACATTTAGAAATAGTATATCAGCTTAATGTTTTACAAATTTGATATCGGTATGTTCTCTTGATTAGCATCGATCACTGGAAATGCTTGTATACTTATTTTGTACTATCTACCATTAGGTCTGCCATACAATCTTTAACTAAGTATCAAATGACTTTTTACTTATCTGTATTAATCAGTTCTACCATAAGATATATGATTTCCTTAAAATTTAAATATGGGATATAAGGCATGTTTCTGAAAAAAGTCTCCCTATCCATTTCACCCTTAAAATGTAGTTCAGCATAATACTATTATGTTAATAGCCCTCCTAATTTTTGTTTTTCAATATTTTACCCTGTTTCATATCGGTCATATTTTCAAAATTTTCTTTTTGTCTGTTAATGGTGACTGAGTGTTGAAACTTTACTTTTTTTTACTTTGGTGCAGCTACACTTACATAGATGCATTTAAATATTAAAATTTGGCTAAATTGAGAATTAAAAATATGTGTTGAAAGTTGAACGTTGAAAGCCATAAAACTATTTCAGGCTGGGTTTGATTCAGCCTTTTCATAGACTGTAATGTTTGATTGAGCTTGTTCATGGACTGTAATGTTTGATTGAGCCTGTTCATGGACTGTAATGTTTGATTGAGCCTGTTCATGGACTGTAATGTTTGATTGAGCCTGTTCATGGGTTGTAATGTTTGCTTGAGCCTGTTCATGGGCTGTATTGTTTGATTGAGCCTGTTCATGGGCTGTATTGTTTGATTGAGCCTGTTCATGGGCTGTAATGTTTGACTGAGCCTGTTCATGGGCTGTAATGTTTGATTGGGCCTGTTCATCGTCAGTAGTGTTTGATTGAGCCTGTTCATGGGTTGTAATGTTTGATTGAGCCTGTTCATGGGCTGTAATGTTTGACTGATCCTGTTCATGGGCTGCAATGTTTGATTGAGGCTATTCATGGAATGTAATATTTGATTGAGCCTGTTCATGGGCTGTAATGTTTTATTAAGCCTTTTTATGGACTGTAATTTTGATTGAGCTTGTTCATAGGCTGTGCTGTAAAGTTTGATTGAGCCTGTGTATGGACTTTAATGTTTAATTGAGCCTTTTCATAGACTGTGATGTTTAACTGAGCCTTTTCTTAGACTGTGATGTTTGATTGAGCCTGTTCATGAACTTTAATGTTTGATTGAGTCTGTTCATGGACTGTAACATTAGATTCAGCCTGTGTTTGGATTCTAATTATGTTTGATTGAGCCTTTTTATAGATGGTGATGTTTGATTGAGACTGTTCATTAACTTTAATGTGTGATTGAGTCTGTTTAAAAACATCGGTAATTTTAGTTGTTGGTCAATGTTTTGATAGAGATGCACTTGAAAAGCAAGACAGAAACTGTAAAACAGCTGATGTATTTACTGGTGTTAAAATTGAGGCCCAACTGCTTAATCTGTAATAGTATACATGTAATGAACAGGACAATCAATAACTTATTCAATAACCGGACATAACGACCTTATTTAGCATGTGCATGGGCATTTAATTATACAGTATAAATTGAGAAGGCTGTACCCTTCCCTAGAACTGTGATCTTTGGTTGAGCCTGTTTATGGTCTGTAATGTTTGATTGTGCTTGTTCACAGACTGATGTTTCGTTGACTGAGCCTGTACATGGGTTGTAATGTTTGATTGAGCCTGTTCATGTACTTTAATGTTTGATTAAGTCTGTTAATAAACTGTAATGTTTGATTTAGCCTGTTCATAGACTGATGTTTGACTGAGCCTGTAATTGGGTTGTAATATTTGATGTGCGTATTACTGACTATGTTGCTTACCCAAAGGTTGAGTGCACATCATTATTTACACAAGTAAACAGTTCAAATTTTTATCGTTCCCAAAGAAGCATGCATCATTCAGTAAAGTTTTTCAGATAAATTAAATTCCTTGAGAATGATAACAGATTGGTTTACCCTAACAAGAAACAATAGGTTCAACTTATGGCAACAGAATTTTGACAGGTAATCTGAAAATATTAATCCTGCTTATTATAATTGTTTGATCACATTACTGGCAATTAAATTAGTAGTACAACATACCATTATTTGGCTAGTATAAATGTCAGTTTGCTGATCTGAGCTGTATAGTACTGTAAAATGGAATATTCATGTTAATACCAAAATTTTAAATTAACATCTAAATTTCATTAAGATGTTACAATATTTTTTTAATTTTGCACAATTTATCCACTCCTTTATAATAACCAAACACATTCCATAAAGGAATTCCTAACAGACAATCAAGAACTTTACAATGGAATAATTAATGTAAATGCCCCCCCCCCCCCCGTCCTTCCACCTCTGCATCCCAACCCTGTCCCATGCAAAAAAAAATATTATTTTATTCTACAAAATCATGTATCATAAATACCTAGGTATAACAGCATAATATTTACTGTTAGTTTCATATAATAGGTCATAATGTAGCAAAGATTTTGCTAGTTGTCACTAATGCAACAAATTCTGAGGTTTTCCTTACATTACAATACAGTTATAGAGATTTAAAGACATGTTCTTTTATTTAAATGTTACATATACATGTATTAATTCACTTTTCATCAAGCAGAAAGTTACAAAACATTGTAAAATTTTGAGTTATGACACTGTTGCACAAAGTTAAATCTAACATTTTATAAATTTTAAAGTGGAAAACTGTCGTAAGTCAGAATTTTGTCTAAATCATTTTTACATTTTACATTAAATTAAAACATAAAATATTTTTTAAAAAGTTGAATATTTTGTCATGAGTTTTCATAAAAATATCATTCATATCAACAGTTTTAAGAATTGGAGAGCGTTTTTTTCTTTTCCTGAACATTTTTGAAAAAGTGAGTTACGACGGTGTTGCGTTGAGCCCTCGGTGTGGAGTGGATGCGTTTCTGAAAATGCCATTTCATGATATGCCTTCTCAGCAGTTGTAAATGTTTAGGTTGCAAAATATATATAAGCGACTGTTTATTTGATATAATTTCTTGTTTTGTTATTTTCTGAATAAGAAAAATGCATAACATCAATTCTTGCTTTAGTTCTAACACTACGTTCAATAAAGAATATAATGCTTCTTTCAGGCGGTGTTAACAACTGTATAACGAATCCCTGTGAAAATGGCGGATCCTGCACAGATGGTGTAAATGCATACACATGTAATTGTGTTCAAGGCTTCAAGGGGGTCAATTGTGAGGGCGACGGTAGGTACCGATCAATCTGCGTGTTGAGTGGAAGTGTTTCTGAAAATGGCTTTTCCCCATACAGCTTCTTAGCTGTTGTAAATATTTTCTTTGCATAATATATTCGCAACAGTTTTTTTTTTTTTTGATAAAATAAATTCCATTGTTTCGATATTGAATGAATGAGAAAATGCATAATTAATTTCAATACATGTTATTGCTGTATTTCAAACTGTTAGTTTACTAAAAGATTTTTTTTTTCAGGCGGTGTTAACAACTGTATGCCGAATCCTTGTGAGAATGGCGGATCCTGCACAGATGGTGTAAATACCTACACATGTAATTGTGTTCAAGGCTTCACGGGGGTCAATTGTGAGGGCGACGGTAGGTAACGATTTAATCTTCGTGTTGTGGAGTGGATGTGTTTCTCAAAATGGCATTCTGCCATGCAAACTGCCATCCCAGCAGTTGTAAATGTGTCGGTTGCAAAAATATTTTAGCGACTGTTTATTTGAAATAATTTCTTGTTTTGTTATTAACTGAATGAGACAAATTCACAACATCAAAACTTGCTTTTTTCAAACAATACATTTAATAAAGAATATAATTCTTTTTTCAGGGGGTGTTAACAACTGTATAGCGAATCCCTGTAAGAATGGCGGATCCTGCACAGATGGTGTAAATACCTACACATGTAATTGTGTTCAAGGCTTCACGGGGATCAATTGTGAGGGCGACGGTAGGTACCGATTAAATCCGGTCCGTTCTAATAACCCAAACCACCCCAAACTACACCAAACCATCCCAAAGTACTTCAAATATATGGCTGCTGTTATTTATGGTTGTAAATATTACAAAATAATGATGAATATATTAAAATAAGTGACAAATAATGGCTATTTTGCTGTACTGAAAAAAAAAACAACCATCAAAATTTCAGTAAAATTCATGACTGATAATAAATAAGTCTGACAGAATTACGACTATTAGAGAGTGCGAAATACCCCAAACAACATCTACAGTGTTTACTTCAAACCACTTGAAATCGACTACATTTATTTTTACAAGTGTTATAATTAGATTAAAGAGAAGTAAAATACATGGCTTGTTGCTGAACTGTAACAACATAAATAAAAATTATTTGATTGTTTCCATTATGAATTATTAAATTATGGTTCAAGTATTTGAAGTCATTCAGAAGCGATAAGTTTAACACTGATTTTTTATACTAGAGCTCGCAGGGCCTTATTTCACATGAACTAATTTAATAATCACAACCTTATATTGGAGTTCGTTTGGTGTGGTTTGGTGTAGTTTGGGGTATAAGAACGGACCCAATTTTATCAGCGTGTTGACTGTGTGTAGTGGATGTGTTTCTGAAAATGGCTTTTCATGATTGAATGCAGATAATGTATTGGTAATAGGGCATTGGGATTTAATGTGCAGGATGGTTCTGCAGAAAGCGGAGTGCAGAATATGCATTTGACACTGCAGAATGCAGAACAATATTAAAAAATGCAGAAAGGTAAGCAGAATGCAGATCAATATTTGTTGGGTTAGATCATTAAAGCCATAATTATTCAAACCTTTGTATTTTTCCTTTTGAAAAGGTAATACATGTGATGATCTTAAATTATTAAAACTGTAGTTTTTTATTATTAAACTACAGTTATTTTTTTTTTATATCAGGACATTCACATGATACCATTATTATTTAAAGCTTATGATAAACCCTTTAAGTGCTGAGCACAGTATTGGTCACATTTGCACACACATAGCATCATGCAATCTTCATAAACAAATCAGGGTCTATCCTGATGACCATTCACAAATAAGTACTAAAGAAACATTATGATAGACAATTTGTCCTATTTATCACCAGAAAAATAGACTTCAGGCTTTTTATGTAAATTGTATTATTATCTGACACTCTTTTTGCAATCTCATTACATTTGTATATGATAATTATGAATTTATCATTTTATTATCACCAGAGAAACACAATAAATAAAATGCATGATAAGAGAAAGGACAACACAGATAATTTCAAATAAAAGACAAAAGATACGAGTTGGTCTGAAAAAAATCAAATTCAGATAACTAACTTAAATTTTATGATAATGGGTTAATTTAAGTTTGTTTAATTGTTTTAACTAAGGTCACAAAAACAAATTACTTAAATTAATATTTAAAAAAATAATGCTTGTTTTTTAAAATACAAATAAATCTATAGATCTTATGGCCTCTATCTGGTAAGTGTCACACCAATAAACTGATAATGTGCCATGGTCACACTTAGTAGGATCTGTGATGGTGTTGTTTTATGACAGGAAGCCCCTAGTCTTAACATGTTAGATAACTGTGTAGTAATGTTTTCTTTTGTGCCACGTATAATAAATTCTGCAAATTAAAATTAAAAAAAAACAAAAACACGTCAATAACAGTTCATTATTAATTTTTAATATTAATTTAAGAGTTAAACACAATTATATTATTTGAATTAGTATTATATATAAATGTTTGTCTCTTTAGTTTTGTTAAAGTTGTTTAAATTAAATAAGTGACGGTCACTTAGTGTAGACCCAGATCAGCATATAATATCTTCATAGTAAGACTTCGTTGTTTGGGTTGCTAACCAATCGTATAAAATGACAAAAGAACAACAATTGGAAGAAGGCAATGACTGCACAAATCGCTGAATTAGGGTAAAGAGCATATGAAAGATATAAATTCTCTTTAATGCAAGATTGAGGATTGATATCAAATCATCGATAAATCACTCAATCATTCAAATCATCATCACCTGCAATACCAAAATGATGCTGATGCTAATGATTGCTTGAGCTGACAGTTAGTCGAGAATGATAACGATCAGGATGTCTTTCAAACATGATGTTACATTCTGTATAGTGTATAATAAGTTTCAGCACCATACTGATCTTCATTTGTCAAAAGACACCGCATTCAATCAGTCTATTGTCAAAACTAACCATTTTAAAAATATATTAAATTATTGAATTATTTTTTCTTAATTTTGACTTTTAAAATGTCATAGAAATATTACAAATCATGAAAACTTATTGCATTTCACATGTCATATCTGTAAGGCTGTATGATGAGATTCTATATTTTTATTTTTGTTAGTTGTTTAATAATTTAAACAAAACAATAAGACATCACTGTTTTGAATTAAATGAAATGCTTGATTTTAATAAAACCTCAACAATTTTCGAAGCATACACTACATGTACACATTTAAAAGGTGTGAACAATTTTGGCTTTAATGATCTAACAAAAGGTTAATCTGCAATCTGCAAATTATTCTGCATCATTTTTAATTATCATTCTGCGTTTTGCAGTGTCTAATACATTTTCTGCACTCTGCATTCTGCAGAACCGTTCTGCTTTTTAGACTCCTTGTTCCTATTACCAATACATAATCTGCATTCTGCGTTCTGCAGATTTGTTTTGCATTTTAGACCCCTAATCTTCAGACTGCATTCTGCGTTCTGCACAATATTCTGCATTTTAGACCTTCCCTTTCATGATATGCCTTCTTAGAAGTTGTAAATGTGTCGGTTGCAAAATATATAATATCGACTGTTTATTTGATATAATTTCTTGTTTAATGTTGTTATTTTTTGAATGAGAAAAATGCATTACATCAATACTTGCTTTTATATTAGTTCAAACTATGCGGTTAATAAAGAATATAATATTTTTTCAGGCGGTGTAAACAATTGTTTAACGAATCCCTGTAAGAATGGCGGATCCTGCACAGATGGTGTAAATACCTACACATGTAATTGTGTTCAAGGCTTCACGGGGGTCAATTGTGAGGTCGACGGTAGGTACCAATCAATCTGCGTTCTGAGTAGAAGTGTTTCTGAAAATGGCTTTTCCTGATACGCCTTCTCAGCAGTTGTAAATGTGTCGGTTGCGAAATTCCATTTTTTCGATAAAGGAATATAATAATGCCTTTTTCAGGCGGTGTTGATAACTGTATACATAATCCTTGTAAAAACGGCGGGTCGTTCACACATGGCGTAAATACCCACATATGCCTTTGTGCTTAAGGCTTCATGGTGGATAATTGTGAGGGCGACGGTTTATTACCGATAAATCCTCGTGTAGACTCTGTAGTGGCTGTGTTTCTGAAAATGGCTTTTGCTAATATGCCTTCTCAACAGTTGAAAATGGCGCTATTGCAAACTATCCTAGTTGTCACAGGGTGAGAAAGAATGTGCAGCCAAACCGGGACTCGAAACCGGGACCCCTCGCTTACAGGGTTAGTGCTTTCCCGACTGAGCTATCCGGGCCGCTTACACATCTCCCAAAAAAGTGACTAGTTTCGTACCGCAACATAGTATTCGTTACTGTTTATTTGATATCCATTGTTTCTTTATTGATTGGATGAGAATATGCATTATAGAAATACTTTTTTGTTTCAAAAATTATAAATTTTCTAAGGATGCTATTTTCAGGCATTGATAACTGTTTACCAAATCCTTGTAAGAATGGCGGATCCTGCACAGATGGCGTAAATACCTACACATGTAATTGTGTTCAAGGCTTCACGGGGATCAATTGTGAGGGCGACGGTAGGTACTGATTTAATGAGTTCAAATAATTAGTTAACTCGGTACAGAAATGTGATGCTATTTCAGGCGGTGTTGATAAGTGTATGCCAACTCCTTGTACGAATAGCGGATCCTGCAAAGATATTTTTTTGAGAAAATTCCTTTTTTCGTTAGGCCAACATTTTTTTATTTTCTGTTTTACGGGAGCGCCGACCCTTATTTCTGATGAAATGAAATAAAAACAAAAGACTGCTCTCCTGCTTTAAATTTATTTTCGTTCTTGATAAAATCCCCCATGTCAAAAATAAAAGTTTGACGACGACCGACATACAATACGATCGAATACATAGCTATGTCCAATATCCTACGCAGTGACCTCCCCTTACAGATATTGGAGACTGTAGCGTAGTGTGACGTAGTAACCGGCGAATGCAGTTTGAGCTATGTCGTCAAGAGATCCAAGATGGCCGAATCACATGTAGACGACAAATCGGACGCATATTATTTTAAAATTAAAATAATTGAAAATAACAAAGAAAATTCGTCAATCATCAAAATATTACTAAAAAAATCGATAGCTGAAGTTGTTCGTGAAGTTAAAAACATTGATGAAATAAAAATTGTGAAAGACGAACTGGAAGACAAAACGGCAGTTTCGGCCAGTCTGCCGTTTGAAGTAGTCAAATCGTTCGGGTAAGTATAAATGAAAAATTTATAATATTTGGTGCCAGTCTTTATGGACTTGTCAAGACCTTATAGAGTCGCTAACTTTCTTACTAGATAATATTTATGTTAGATTCGGTACCTCTATTTATAAACAAGTAATAGGCATCCCAATGGGTACTAATTGTGCACCCCTTGTTGCTGATCTGTTTTTATACTGTTATGAAAGAGACTTTATGTTATCTCTTTCTACTGAACATCAAGATGATATAATTACAGCTTTTAACAACACCTCGAGGTACCTTGATGATTTATTAAATATAGACAATAACCATTTCCCATTACTTGTTAATAAGATTTATCCTAAAGAACTACAACTTAACAAAGCGAACACTTCAGAAAAGCAAGCAAACTTTCTCGATCTAAATCTGTCCATTGAAAATGGTTATGTCACTACTAAAATTTATGATAAAAGAGATGATTTTAATTTTAATATAGTAAATTTTCCGTTTTTAGACGGCGATGTTCCCCGTGCAACATCTTATGGGGTTTATATCTCACAGCTTGTTCGCTTTTCAAGAGCTTGCAACAATGTTAATGATTTCAATGAACGTAATCTTTGCATTACAGAAAAACTTTTAAAACAAGGTTATCGGTATCACAAATTAAGGAATACCTTTTGCAAGTTTTATCGCCGATACCCAGATTTAATTCATAAATACAAATGCAGTTTAAAATCACTTTTGCAACAAGGTATTTCACAACCAGTTTTTTATGGAGATTTAATTTATAAACTTAAAAAGATAAAAGGCAGTGTTAATTTCTCCCGGTTATTCGTAAAAACCATCTGTAAATTTAAAAAGAAAGGTTACCAACATGATATTTTACAGCGCTCTGCAGGCCTAGTGATTAACCCGTCTACAGTTGATCATTATGCTTACCTCTTTGATTGCACGACGGTGGCAGGAGTTTAAGAGTTTATGAAGGTTAATGGGGAAATCTTTTCTTAAAAGAACCTAGAAGCTCGATTTATTTCTTTTATCCCTGTCATCGTGTTCTTGCTGATTTTACTCCAGATGCTCTGGTCTCGGAAAGATCATTGAGTACCCGCCCTTTGGCTTTGCAATGCTATTAGCTTCTTATGTTTTTATGTTTGTATGCTTTTGCATACAACATTGTTGAGCTAATGGGTGGGTTGGAGTTATTTCACCAAGACAATTTGTACTTGTCTTGTGATACGAGAACCTGTTGGGGCAAGTGTGAGGTTGGTGCACCCTAGAACCTGGTTTAAACCCCCAGTGGCAATTTGATTTGCCACTGACCGTTCCAAGGCGGTAACCCCTCGGGTTCTCATTTTTGTTTTTTGTTAGTGGCGTCCTTTTTGAAACTGATTATTTTATTAACCATGCTCTCTCCCCCTCTCTTCTTCTTGACTGTGAGGGGAGGCTGTTGTTTTCTGAATGTGGCAATTCCTGATATGCATATTTCACCTTTTTATAATACGTTTTATGACGGTACGAGACGGGATTTATCAATAATCGCTTTTAGTTGCTTTCCGTTTCCGGTTTCGAAATGTTGTGAAATTTAGTGGTGTTTTTGTAAGGAACAGCTTGTTGTTACTCCTTTAATAAATAAAAAGGCTATTGTTGTTTAACATATGTTCTTGAAGCACCATTTCCATATTAATGTGTCAGATTTTCATCATTTTGTCTAGTATGTCACCATTTTTGGCATTTAAGATTATCAACTTATTTAAACCGGGTCCTGATCCATAATTCTAGTCATTTGTTTCTATTCTAGTCTGTCTTTTATAACTGAAAATCTACATTGAAGCAATGTTTTCTTTTTGTTTGCAACTTTTTTATGTATGGTGTTACACATGTAATAGATTCTATATAAATTGACTTTTTGTTAACGATATTGTTCATTTGATTTATTCAAAACATAAAATTGAACAAAATGAGGTGTATGAAAAAATTAAAAAATGCTTGCCAACTTCTTGTTGTTGTTTTTTTTTTTTTCAGTCGACTCGTCAAAAAAGTGGATTTTATATTTTTATTTACCCCCCCCCCCCCCGACTCAGTTAAAACAAAAAAAATTCCTTTAAAACAAAAGATAAAAAAATGTTGGCCTTATTGACTGAATTATCAAATTCATAATTAATATCAATACTTGCTTTTAGTTCAAATAGTAACTTTACTAAAGAATATAATGCATTTTTCAGGCGGTGTTAATAACTGTATGCCAAATCCTTGTAAGAATGGCGGATCCTGCACAGATGGTGTAAATACCTACACATGTAATTGTGTTCAAGGCTTCACGGGGGTCAATTGTGAGGGCGACGGTAGGTACCGATTTAATCTTCATGTTAACTGAGTGGAGTGGATGTGTTTCTGAAAACGTCTTTTCATGATATGCCTTCTCAGAAGTTGTAAAGGTGTCGGTTGCAAAATACATTCGCGACTGTTTATTGATAAAAATGATTTTTTTCGTTATTGTCTGAATAATTAAATGCATAATTAATAGCAATTCTTGCTTTAGTTTAAACAGTAAGTTTTCTACAAGAATATATTTTTTTCAGGCGGTGTAAATAACTGTATAACGAATCCCTGTAAGAACGGCGGATCCTGCACAGATGGTGTAAATACCTACACATGTAATTGTGTTCAAGGCTTCACGGGTGTCAATTGTGAGGGCGACGGTAGGTACCGATTTAATCTTCGTGTTGACTGTGTGGAGTGGATGTGTTTCTAAAAATGGCATTTCCTGATACGACATCTCAGCAGTTGTAAATGTGTCGGTTGCAAAAATATATAAGCGACTGTTTATTTGATATAATTTCTTGTTTTGTTATTTTCTGAATGAGAAATATGCATAATATCAATACTTGCTTTAGTTCTAACAATACGTTTAATAAAGAATATAATGCTTTGTTCAGGCGGTGTTAACAACTGTATAACGAATCCCTGTAAGAATGGCGGATCCTGCACAGATGGTGTAAATGCCTACACATGTAATTGTGTTCAAGGCTTCACGGGGATCAATTGTGAGGGCGACGGTAGGTACCGATCAATCTGGCTGTTGAGTGGAAGTGTTTCTGAAAATGACTTTTCCCGATACACCTTCTCAGCAGTTGTAAATGTGTTCTTTGCATTATATATTCGCGACTGTTTATTTGATAAAATAAATTCAATTGTTTCATATTGAATGAATGGGAATAGGCATAATTAATATCAATACATGTACTTTCTTTAGTTCAAACTGTAAGTTTACTAAAAGAATATTTTTCAGGCGGTGTTAACAACTGTATGCCGAATCCTTGTAAGAATGGCGGATCCTGCACAGATGGTGTAAATACCTACACATGTAAATGTGTTCAAGGCTTCACGGGGATCAATTGTGAGGGCGACGGTAGGTAACGATTCAATCTGCGTGTTGACTGTGTGGAGTGGATGTGTTTCTAAAAATGGCATATCATGATACGCCATCTCAGCAGTTGTAAATGTGTCGGTTACAAAATATATACGCATCTGTTTATTTGATAAAATAAATTCCATTGTTTCGATATTGACTGAATGAGAAAAGGCATAATTAATATCAATTCATGTACTTGCTTTAGTTCAAACTGTAGGTTTACTAAAATAATATTTTTTTCAGGCGGTGTTAATAACTGTATGCCAAATCCTTGTAAGAATGGGGGATCCTGCACAGATGGTGTAAATACTTACACATGTAATTGTGTTCAAGGCTTCACGGGTGTCAATTGTGAGGGCGACGGTAGGTACCGATTTAATGTGCGTGTTGACTGTGTGGAGTGGATGTGTTTCTAAAACTGGCATTTCCTGATACGCCATCTCAGCAGTTGTAAATGTGTCGGTTGCAAAAATACATAAGCGACTGTTTATTTGATATAATTTCTTGTTTTGTTATTTTCTGAATAAGAAAAATGCATAATATCAATACTTGCTTTAGTTCTAACAATACGTTTAATTAAGAATATAATGCTTTTTTCAGGCGGTGTTAACAACTGTATAACGAATCCCTGTAAGAATGGCGGATCCTGCACAGATGGTGTAAATGCGTACACATGTAATTGTGTTCAAGGCTTCACTGGGACCAATTGTGAGGGCGACGGTAGGTACCGATCAATCTGGCTGTTGAGTTGAAGTGTTTCTGAAAATGACTTTTCCCGATACACCTTCTCAGCAGTTGTAAATGTGTTCTTTGCATTATATATTCGCGACTGTTTATTTGATAAAATAAATTCAATTGTTTCGATATTGAATGAATGGGAAAAGGCATTATTAATATCAATACATGTACTTGCTTTAGTTCAAACTGTAAGTTTACTAAGAATATTTTTCAGGCGGTGTTAACAACTGTATGCCGAATCCTTGTAAGAATGGGGGATCCTGCACAGATGGTGTTAATAATTACACATGTAAATGTGTTCAAGGCTTCACGGGGATCAATTGTGAGGGCGACGGTAGGTAACGATTCAATCTGCGTGTTGACTGTGTGGAGTGGATGTGTTTCAAAAAATGCCATATCATGATACGCCATCTCAGCAGTTGTAAATGTGTCGGTTACAAAATAGATACGCATCTGTTTATTGATAAAATAAATTCCATTGTTTCGATATTGACTGAATGAGAAAAGGCATAATTAATATCAATTCATGTACTTGCTTTAGTCCAAACTGTAAGTTTACTAAAATAATATTTTTTTCAGGCGGTGTTAATAACTGTATGCCGAATCCTTGTAAGAATGGGGGATCCTGCACAGATGGTGTAAATACTTACACATGTAATTGTGTTCAAGGCTTCACGGGTGTCAATTGTGAGGGCGACGGTAGGTACCGATTTAATGTGCGTGTTGACTGTGTGGAGTGGATTTGTTTCTAAAAATGGCATTTCCTGATACGCCATCTCAGCAATTGTAAATGTGTCGGTTGCAAAAATACATAAGCGACTGTTTATTTGATATAATTTCTTGTTTTGTTATTTTCTGAATGGGAAAAATGCATAATATCAATACTTGCTTTAGTTTTAACAGTACGTTTAATTAAGAATATAATGCTTTTTTCAGGCGGTGTTAACAACTGTATAACGAATCCCTGTAAGAATGGCGGATCCTGCACAGATGGTGTAAATGCGTACACATGTAATTGTGTTCAAGGCTTCACGGGGATAAATTGTGAGGGCGACGGTAGGTACCGATCAATCTGGCTGTTGAGTTGAAGTGTTTCTGAAAATGACTTTTCCCGATACACCTTCTCAGCAGTTGTAAATGTGTTCTTTGCATTATATATTCGCGACTGTTTATTTGATAAAATAAATTCAATGGTTTCGATATTGAATGAATGGGAATAGGCATAATTAATATCAATACATGTACTTGCTTTAGTTCAAATTGTAAGTTTACTAAAAGAATATTTTTCAGGCGGTGTTAACAACTGTATGCCGAATCCTTGTAAGAATGGCGGATCCTGCACAGATGGTGTTAATAATTACACATGTAAATGTGTTCAAGGCTTCACGGGGATCAATTGTGAGGGCGACGGTAGGTAACGATTCAATCTGCGTGTTAACTGTGTGGAGTGGATGTGTTTCTAAAAATGGCATATCATGATACGCCATCTCAGCAGTTGTAAATGTGTCGGTTACAAAATATATACGCATCTGTTTATTTGATAAAATAAATTCCATTGTTTCGATATTGACTGAATGAGAAAAGGCATAATTAATATCAATCCATGTACTTGCTTTAGTTCAAACTGTAAGTTTACTAAAATAATATTTTTTTCAGGCGGTGTTAATAACTGTATGCCGAATCCTTGTAAGAATGGGGGATCCTGCACAGATGGTGTAAATACTTACACATGTAATTGTGTTCAAGGCTTCACGGGTGTCAATTGTGAGGGCGACGGTAGGTACCGATTTAATGTGCGTGTTGACTGTGTGGAGTGGATTTGTTTCTGAAAATGGCATTTCCTGATACGCCATCTCAGCAGTTGTAAATGTGTCATTTGCAAAAATATATAAGCGACTGTTTATTTGATATAAATTCTTGTTTTGTTATTTTCTGAAAGAGAAAAATGCATAATATCAATACTTGCTTTAGTTCTAACAATACGTTTAATAAAGAAAATATTGCTTTTTTTCAGGCGGTGTTAACAACTGTATAACGACTCCCTGTAAGAATGGCGGATCCTGCACAGATGGTATAAATGCGTACACATGTAATTGTGTTCAAGGCTTCACGGGGGTCAATTGTGAGGGCGACGGTAGGTACCGATCAATCTGGCTTTTGAGTGGAAGTGTTTCTGAAAATGACTTTTCCCAATACATCTTCTCAGCAGTTGTAAATGTGTTCTTTGCATTATATATTCGCGAATGTTTATTTGATAAAATAAATTCCATTGTTTCGATATTGAATGAATGGGAAAAGGCATTATTAATATCAATACACGTACTTGCTTTAGTTCAAACTGTAAGTTTACTAAAATAATATTTTTTTCAGGCGGTGTTAATAACTGTATGCCGAATCCTTGTAAGAATGGGGGATCCTGCACAGATGGTGTAAATACTTACACATGTAATTGTGTTCAAGGCTTCACGGGGGTCAATTGTGAGGGCGACGGTAGGTACCGATCTAATGTGCGTGTTGACTGTGGAGTGGATGTGTTTCTATAAATGGCTTTTCATGATACGCCATCTCAGTCAGCAGTGGTAAATGTGTCGGTTGCAAAAATATATAAGCAACTGCTTTTTTGATAAAATTTCTTGTTTTGTTATGTTCTGAATGAGAAAAATGCATAACATCAATACTTGCTTTGGTTCAAATAATACATTTAATAAAGAATATAATGATTTTTTAGGCGGTGTTAACAACTGTATAACGAATCCCTGTAAAAATGGCGGATCCTGCACAGATGGTGTAAATGCGTACACATGTAATTGTGTTCAAGGCTACACGGGGGTCAATTGTGAGGGCGACGGTAGGTACCGATCAATCTGCGTGTTGTTCTGAAAATGGCTTTTCCTGATACACCATCTCAGCAGTTGTAAATGTGTCAGTTGCAAAATATTTTCGCAACTTTTTATTTTATAAAATAAATTCCATTGATTTGATATTGACTGAATGAGAAAATGCCTAATTAATATCAATACATGTACTTGCTTTAGTTCACACTGTAAGTTTACTAAAATAATATATTTTTCAGGAGTGGATGTGTTTCTAAAAATGGGATATCATGATACGCCATCTCAGCAGTTGTAAATGTGTCGGTTACAAAATAAATACGCATCTGTTTATTTGATAAAATAAATTCCATTGTTTCGATATTGACTGAATGAGAAAAGGCATAATTAATATCAATTCATGTACTTGCTTTAGTCCAAACTGTAAGTTTACTAAAATAATATTTTTTTCAGGCGGTGTTAATAACTGTATGCCGAATCCTTGTAAGAATGGGGGATCCTGCACAGATGGTGTAAATACTTACACATGTAATTGTGTTCAAGGCTTCACGGGTGTCAATTGTGAGGGCGACGGTAGGTACCGATTTAATGTGCGTGTTGACTGTGTGGAGTGGATTTGTTTCTAAAACTGGCATTTCCTGATACGCCATCTCAGCAGTTGTAAATGTGTCGGTTGCAAAAATACATAAGCGACTGTGTATTTGATATAATTTCTTGTTTTGTTATTTTCTGAATGGGAAAAATGCATAATATCAATACTTGCTTTAGTTTTAACAGTACGTTTAATTAAGAATATAATGCTTTTTTCAGGCGGTGTTAACAACTGTATAACGAATCCCTGTAAGAATGGCGGATCCTGCACAGATGGTGTAAATGCCTACACATGTAATTGTGTTCAAGGCTTCACGGGGATAAATTGTGAGGGCGACGGTAGGTACCGATCAATCTGGCTGTTGAGTTGAAGTGTTTCTGAAAATGACTTTTCCCGATACACCTTCTCAGCAGTTGTAAATGTGTTCTTTGCATTATATATTCGCGACTGTTTATTTGATAAAATAAATTCAATTGTTTCGATATTGAATGAATGGGAATAGGCATAATTAATATCAATACATGTACTTGCTTTAGTTCAAATTGTAAGTTTACTAAAAGAATATTTTTCAGGCGGTGTTAACAACTGTATGCCGAATCCTTGTAAGAATGGCGGATCCTGCACAGATGGTGTTAATAATTACACATGTAAATGTGTTCAAGGCTTCACGGGGATCAATTGTGAGGGCGACGGTAGGTAACGATTCAATCTGCGTGTTGACTGTGTGGAGTGGATGTGTTTCTAAAAATGGCATATCATGATACGCCATCTCAGCAGTTGTAAATGTGTCGGTTACAAAATATATACGCATCTGTTTATTTGATAAAATAAATTCCATTGTTTCGATATTGACTGAATGAGAAAAGGCATAATTAATATCAATCCATGTACTTGCTTTAGTTCAAACTGTAAGTTTACTAAAATAATATTTTTTTCAGGCGGTGTTAATAACTGTATGCCGAATCCTTGTAAGAATGGGGGATCCTGCACAGATGGTGTAAATACTTACACATGTAATTGTGTTCAAGGCTTCACGGGTGTCAATTGTGAGAGCGACGGTAGGTACCGATTTAATGTGCGTGTTGACTGTGTGGAGTGGATGTGTTTCTAAAAATGGCATTTCCTGATACGCCATCTCGAGGGCTCAACGCAACACTGTCGTAACTCACTTTTTCAAAAATGTTCAGGAGAAGAAAAAAAACGTTCTTCAATTCTTAAAACTGTTGATATGAATGATATTTTTATGAAAACTCATGACAAAATATTCAACTTTTTAAAAAATATTTTATGTTTTTATTTAATGTAAAATGTAAAAATGATTTAGACAAAATTCTGACTTACGACAGTTTTCCACTTCAAAATTTATAAAATGTTGGATTAAACTTTGTGCAACAGTGTCGTAACTCAAAATTTTACAATGTTTTGTAACTTTTTGCTTGATGAAAAGTGAATAAATACATGTATATGTAACATTTAAATAAAAGAACATGTCTTTAAATCTCTATAACTGTATTGTAATGTAAGGAAACCCTCAGAATTTGTTGCATTAGTGACATCTAGCAAAATCTATGCATCATTATGACCTATAATATGAAACTAACAGTAAAGATTATGCTGTTATACCTAGGTATTTATGACAGACTGATAAATATGATAAATATGATTTTGTAGAATAAAATAATTTTTTTTGCCTGGGACAGGGTTGGAATGCAGAGGTGGGGGGGGGGGGGGGCATTTACATTAATTATCCCATTGTAAAGCTTGATTGTCTGTTAGAAATTCCTTATAGAATTTGTTTGGTTACTATAAAGGAGTGGATAAATTGTGCAACATTTAAAAAATACTGATAGTTACATCATAATGAAATTTAGTTGTTAATTTAAAAATTTTGGTATTAACATGAATATTCCATTTTACAGTACTATACAGCTCAGATCAGCAAACTGACATTTTTACTAGCCAAATAATGATATGTTGTACTACTAATTTAATTGCCAGTAATGTGATCAAACAATTATAATAAGCAGGATTATTATATTCTCAGATTACCTGTCAAAATTCTGTTGCCATAAGTTGACCCTATTGTTTCTTGTTAGGGTAAACCAATCTGTTATCATTCACAAGGAATTTAATTTATAAATCTGAAAAAACTTCACTGAATGATGCATGCTTCTTTGGGAACGATCAAAATTTGAACTGTTTACTTGTGTAAATAATGATGTGCACTCAACCATTGGGTAAGCAACATAGTCAGTAATATGCACATCAAACACTACAACCCATGTACAGGCTCAATCAAACATCAGTCTATGAAGAGGCTAAATAAAACATTACAGTTCATCAACAGACTTAATCAAACATTAAAGTACATGAACAGGCTCAATCAAACATTACAACCCATGTACAGGCTCAGTCAACGAAACATCAGTCTGTGAACAAGCACAATCAAACATTACAGACCATAAACAGGCTCAACCAAACATCACAGTTCTAGGGAAGGGTACAGCCTTCTCAATTTATACTGTATAATTATACATGCTTTTCATGTGCAACTTCAATTATAACAGTACTTCTAGCTGTCCAGCCAAGGGATATTATTATGAGGCCCATCTAATTGTTCAACCGAATGCGCGTATAAACAAACATACTAAAATAATATTTTACCATCAATGTTTACAAATTATCAATTAACCATAACGCACATTTCTTTTGCTGTTTAATTTAATGCCCGTGCACATGCTTAATAAGGTCGTTATGTCCGGTTATTGAATAAATTATTGATTGTCCTGTTCATTACATGTATGCTATTACGGATTTAGCAGTTGGGCCTCAATTTTAACACCAGCCAATACATCAGCTGTTTTACAGTTTCTGTCTTGCTTTTCAAATGCATCTCTTTCAAAACATTGACCGACAACTAAAATTACAGATGTTTTTAAACAGACTCAATGAAACATTAAAAAAGTTAATGAACACTCTCAATCAAATATCACCATCTATGAAAAGGCTCAATCAAACATAATTAGAATCCAAACACAAGCTGAATCAAATGTTGCAGTCCATGAACAGACTCAATCAATCATTAAAGTTCATGAACAGGCTCAATCAAACATTACAGCACAGCCTATGAACAAGCTCAATCAAATATTACCCTCCATAAAAAGGCTTAATTAAACATTACAGCCCATGAACAGGCTCAATCAAATATTACAGCCCATGAACAGGCTCAATCAAATATTACATTCCATGGATAGCCTCAATCAAACATTGCAGCCCATAAACAGGATCAATCAAACATTACAGCCCATGAACAGGCTCAATCAAACATTACAACCCATGAACAGGCTCAATCAAACATTACAGCCCATGAACAGGCTCAATCAAACATTAAAGTCAATGAACAGGCTCAATCAAACATTACAACCCATGAACCGGCTCAATCAAACATTACAGTCCATGAACAGGCTCAATCAAACATTACAGTCTATGAAAAGGCTCAATCAAACATTACAGACCATGAACAGGCTCAATCAAACATTACAGTCTATGAAAAGGCTGAATCAAACCCAGCCTGAAATAGCTTTTATGGCTTTCAACGTTCAACTTTCAACACATATTTTTTTAATTCTCAATTTAGCCAAATTTTAATATTTAAATACATCTATGTAAGTGTATCTGCACCAAAGTAAAGTTAATTCTCAACACTCAACCACCATTAACAGACAAAAAGAAAATTTTGAAAATATGACTGATATGAAACAGGGTAAAATATTGAAACAAACAAAAATTAGGAGGGCTATTAACATAATAATATCAAGCTGAACTACATTTTCATTTTAAGGGTGAAATGTATAGGGAGAGTTTTTTCAGAAACATTTTCAGAAACATGCCTTATATCCCATATTTAAATTTTAAGCAAATCATACATCTTATGGTAGAACTGATTACAGATAAGTAAAAAGTCATTTGATACTAAGTTAAAGATTGTATGGCAGACCTAATGGTAGATAGTACACAATAAGTATACAAGCATTTCCAGTGATCGATGCTCATCAAGAGAACATACCGATATCAAATTTGTAAAACATTAAGCTGATATACTATTTCTAAATGTATTTATCACATGATTGTCTAATTATTGACAACCTACCTTATTGGTCTGCCTATATTCAGTAAAATATAACCACTGATTACTTTCCTGACTTTCGTCCAAACAAGCTTACCTTCACAATGAAAAAAATGTTACTTTTCTGTAACCACCACCCTATTTTTTTCACAAACAAGATGTAATGTAAGTTTATATAATGCCATAACACATCATCTCTAAGATAGTTTGCAGTTACACTACAAAAAAATGAGTTACTACAGTGTTGCACAGATTTTGAAATCATTACTGATATGTTTTGTTGTGCAACACTGTATGTAACTCAAGTTACTACAGTGTTGCATAACAAAAAACGTCTACAATGAGATACGACATTTTGCCAACTAATGATTTTCAGTAGGATGTATTTGGAATTTATAGGAAATATTTTATGACCATATGAATTATACATTAAGTATTCCAAAAATTCAAAAAAATGATTTTTGAAAAAAGTTGAGTTACGACAGTGTTGCGTTGAGCCCTCGATCTCAGCAGTTGTAAATGTGTCATTTGCAAAAATATATAAGCGACTGTTTATTTGATATAAATTCTTGTTTTGTTATTTTCTGAAAGAGAAAAATGCATAATATCAATACTTGCTTTAGTTCTAACAATACGTTTAATAAAGAAAATATTGCTTTTTTTCAGGCGGTGTTAACAACTGTATAACGACTCCCTGTAAGAATGGCGGATCCTGCACAGATGGTGTAAATGCGTACACATGTAATTGTGTTCAAGGCTTCACGGGGGTCAATTGTGAGGGCGACGGTAGGTACCGATCAATCTGGCTTTTGAGTGGAAGTGTTTCTGAAAATGACTTTTCCCGATACATCTTCTCAGCAGTTGTAAATGTGTTCTTTGCATTATATATTCGCGAATGTTTATTTGATAAAATAAATTCCATTGTTTCGATATTGAATGAATGGGAAAAGGCATTATTAATATCAATACACGTACTTGCTTTAGTTCAAACTGTAAGTTTACTAAAATAATATTTTTTTCAGGCGGTGTTAATAACTGTATGCCGAATCCTTGTAAGAATGGGGGATCCTGCACAGATGGTGTAAATACTTACACATGTAATTGTGTTCAAGGCTTCACGGGGGTCAATTGTGAGGGCGACGGTAGGTACCGATCTAATGTGCGTGTTGACTGTGGAGTGGATGTGTTTCTATAAATGGATTTTCATGATACGCCATCTCAGTCAGCAGTGGTAAATGTGTCGGTTGCAAAAATATATAAGCAACTGCTTTTTTGATAAAATTTCTTGTTTTGTTATGTTCTGAATGAGAAAAATGCATAACATCAATACTTGCTTTGGTTCAAATAATACATTTAATAAAGAATATAATGATTTTTTAGGCGGTGTTAACAACTGTATAACGAATCCCTGTAAAAATGGCGGATCCTGCACAGATGGTGTAAATGCGTACACATGTAATTGTGTTCAAGGCTACACGGGGGTCAATTGTGAGGGCGACGGTAGGTACCGATCAATCTGCGTGTTGTTCTGAAAATGGCTTTTCCTGATACACCATCTCAGCAGTTGTAAATGTGTCAGTTGCAAAATATTTTCGCAACTTTTTATTTTATAAAATAAATTCCATTGATTCGATATTGACTGAATGAGAAAATGCCTAATTAATATCAATACATGTACTTGCTTTAGTTCACACTGTAAGTTTACTAAAATAATATATTTTTCAGGCGGTGTTAATAACTGTATGCCGAATCCTTGTAAGAATGGGGGATCCTGCACAGATGGTGTAAATACCTACACATGTAATTGTGTTCAAGGCTTCACGGGGGTCAATTGTGAGGGCGACGGTAGGTACCGATTTAATGTGCGTGTTGACTGTGTGGAATGGATGTGTTTCTGAAAATGGCTTTCATGATATTCTTTCTGAAAGTTGTAAATGTGTCGGTTGCAAAATACGTTAGTGACTGTTTATTTGATAAAAATCTCTTTTTTCGTGATTGACTGAATTAATTATAAAATGCAGGCTGTCAAGTGGTCATACTTTTTCCTACTTTTTCCTAGTTTTTTCCAACTGTTTTGTCTTGTTTCTACTTTTCCTACTATTTTACAAAAACCTACAATTCCTACGTTTTGTCTGTTGAACAACAGAAAAAAATCTTATATATCTTTCAAACGGATTAAAAAAAAATTTAAGTGTTCAAAAAGTAATGTTAATGTTATTCCTGTATTCATATTGATAAGTGTAAAAAGTTCTATGAATTCCTTCTGTCACGATAACTTTTGGTCTAACAGGCCTGTCATAAGTCCAAGTCAAAAATAGAAATAAAGGTGCTCATTAAAACACTTGTGGGTAAAAATAAATAACAGTGGGTATAATAGATAACAGTAAATTTCTTTAATGTGAGTGTTGAAAACGCCTTAAATGCAATTTTTTAAAACTTATAATTTAACCTTTAAATTGTAATAAAATATTTTTTGAAACAGGAAATCAGCTTTATCCACCTCAGAAACAGTCATACATTTACATGTATACACACTTGAATGTCTGACCGTCATTCTAATGTAATCGAAAATTACCCATTTTTTTTAAGTTTTTAGAGGAATGGTTAATCCATCTAGCAAGCCTAGCGTAACCTTTAAAACCTTTAAAGACCTGTATTTTCACAGCAAACAAACGTTTTAAATCTTCTCAGGGCTTTTTTCTTCTTTAGTAAAGATGTCTACAGGTGCCTTTCCCTCAGAAAATTTCTTTAAAATCTTGCAGTTTTCTGCATAAAGTAACTTGACATAAGAAGAAATAATGTTATTTTTATCATCTTACAGAAGAAATAATGTTATTTTCCCCCAAAATATAGGGCATAGGCCTCATCCCTTGTTTGAAAAAACATCTGCTTCTTCTGCAAATGTGTCGGTTTCAAAATATAATAATATCTGAGTCTTTTATAAAATTCCATTGTTTTATAATATTTATTGATTGAATGAGAAACGCATTTTATCAATACTTTCTTTACTTGAAACAATAAGTTTACTCCGAAATTTTATGCTATTTTCAGGCGAAGTTAATAACTGTGAGCCAAATCCTTGTCTTAATGGCGGATGCTGCATAGATGGCATAAATACTTACACATGTATTTGTATTGGTAATAATTTTGGAATCAATTGTGAGCTAAGTAAGTACCGATTCGATCAGAAAAAAGACTGTTCGAAGGCAAAAAAAAACAACACCAGGGCCCAAGATCATAAAACTGAAATTGCAGACCACACTCAAATCTCAAGCATCTGACCAGTCGCAATTTCAGCCAATCAGATGCTTGAGATTTGAGTCTGGTCTCCAGCTTTAGTTTTATGATCTTGGGCCCAGAAATTTTCATTATAATGAATTATTTTTTGTGTCTTCTGTGATTAGGTTAAGCTCATAAATATTTTCTCTCTGTTCAAATCTTCGTGATGAGTGTGTGGAGTTGATGTGTTTCTGAAAATGGCCTTTATTTTATGATTTCCAGTGAATTACAATTATTATAGAAATTTCGCGGTGAAATAAAAATGGTATTCGTTGTTTTTACCATTGAAAATTGAATCTATTTCTCTCGTGATCTCCAGAATTATGTCTCGCCAGTCGTTGACAGTCCATGGTATTTTGTTCATTTATAAAGAAAAACAATATTATCGCACCGTCAAATATTAAATACAAATTCTCCGAGTGATAGGGTGTTACTAGAATGTACGTTCAAATTTTTGGGGTCGACATTACCTCGGGGCGAATAAACGCTAATTAATATTCAGCGTGTCACGCGATAATTTTCAACAACAAACACCATGACGGATATCGAAGCGAGTTAGCGTATTAAATCAAGGTGAGAAATATATATGTAGAGTCGAAATATATGGTAGCTCATATTTCGCATTCTTCCTTGACGTTTTATTTGTTTCTACTCGGGCGGGGCGGCGATTATTTCGTTCTGCTTACGTTAGATTACACATGCGTACGCATATAGTAAATCAGCCTCATCTCTCGCGGTGAGGCATCAATTTTCGTACTTGACAACTATATCCGTGTAAAGTAATTAAACGAGTTAGATTTCTTTATCCTATTTTGTGTTTCTGTCCTGGCGGTTTACATTATGATAATGTGTGCAAAAACTTACTTTTCATTAACAGTTTATACTTAAGTATGGAAATTCACTTAAATATATCACTTTTTTATTCTCACATGGTGAAATATATGCCTATCTTACAAATGTACAACTGTAAAAACATCCTATATTTCTTGAAATGTTTTCTCAACAGATGTGACAGTTTCAAAATATATTCGTGACTGTTTGTTTGATAAATTTCTCTGTTCTACATGTCTTGCAATCATTGACAGCGGATAATAGTATATTCTTTACTTCATCTACAATGTATGAGGATTTTATCACATGTGCGAGCAGTTTAGATCCAGGCCACCCGGCACATTTGTTCCTCTTTAACAGGGTCTACGTTGTTCCCTTCTTGATTAGCTATTACATATGTATCGAAGAGCTTACATTGTAGGTTCTGATCAGACTGCACGGGTGTGCCGGCTGATCCGGATCTTCGCTCATGTAAAAATCCATATCCCATGGAGAAAAGAGTGGTTAAAAGTTATGGTGTGTTGAGAACAGTTGCAATTACACAACAATTCCATGAATATGGTTCAAAATAATCAAACTCGAGTTAATTTCTTGTTTTTATTTCATACTATGCAGTTCCTGTTTGATTTAAAATGCTTTCAATGTAAATCTTGTTTATTCACGCGTTAAAAGCAATTAGTTTTGTTAGATAATTACACGTTTTATTCTTTTACATTAACATGTTTAACCTAAAAAATTTTAAAACGTTATAGTCGGTATAAATAATTCACATAATGCAAAATGATTATAAATAGTCATAGAAAAATAAATAGAAAAAAAAGAATATTAAAGAACATGTCATCGAGTTTTAACAGAGAAAGTTATTTGTGGTGGATCTGTTTCGAGTCATAATAATTCGCTTAACAAAATATTCACCAGGAATTGCTTGTTTAGCTGGTGTTCTCTGGCAGGGGCACTCAATCGGGAAATGATATGAAGTCAGATTTTATGTTTCATTCATGGAGAAGAAGCAGTCATACGAGTTTATGTCAATTTCTAAATGTGATATGGAAGTATGGAAGAAAAAATGTATATATAACTGACAAAACTTGATTTGTATTGCTTATTTAAAGTTGTTTTGCGCACTTCTATTTTTTTCTTTTTTTATTTCACTCTACATGTTTGTTTACGTTTCGGTTTGTCACTCATTTTACTTAAATTTCCAAGCTAGCTGGTTTCTGGTTGACAAGAAGCGTCTTGCAGTGTAAGGTGAAAATGCCAATATATTATAAAGGATGATTTTTTTTAGGGAACGAGGCTTTTCTTTTTTAGCCGATTTTCTGATGCAAGATACTTTTTTGTATTTTGTGGATATGCCGTCTTATTTGTTTTCCATAAGCTGAAACGTTGACGTTAACGTACCTCTGAAACAAATGGAGTTTCATTTTGTTTAGTTTAAATCTGATTTTGATTTTTAGTCTCAAAAAGCATTAAGGCATAATATCGGCCGCAGAAAAATGTATTTTACCATTTAACTGGATATAATTACTTCTATGAGGTTTTAAAGAACAATTTATGGCCATGAAATAAAGGTGTTTCTTGAACTTCTTCAGCCATCAACCTTTTGACTATAATTATTGTTTTCTAAATACTAAGAATGCCATATAAAATTGTTTCTAAATACTAAGAATGCCATATACAATTGTAATATATCGATTTTTATTTGCGCGCCGAAACAATCTGCTGTTACAGATACGTTATACAGTATAACTTTGTTTTAGGTGTTACTCGGGCAAAGGGAATAAGCGCCTGGCAGTCTTCAACGTGGAACTACTGTTACGCGGATTTTGCGAAAGACGGGATATATACGCAAAAAATGTGTTCCTCGTCAACAAGCTGCTGTACTTGTGCTGTTACACTTGGCGGAGGTTCATGGGTCGTGGAATTTTTGCCTGTTGGTTATGTACAAGCTGTTACCACTCATTTTGCATTGGTTATGGATAGTAAGTTTATCAATAATCAAGTAAAACTTGTATATTTATATACTGAACACAATATGTAGTGTCTTAAATTCAGTTCATATGATGAATGTTATTCGAGAAAAAAAACATAACAGTTTTCGTGTGCAACAAATTTCGCATCGCTTTCATAGATGGGCTTTTTAAAACAAAAATGGCTGGAAAAGTGAAAAAATAGGGAAAAATTAAAGTTCATAAAAATTGCAAACGTATTATCCTGTATGTTTTGCTTATTGATATTAAGCACAGAACTGAAAAAAGTTTTTGAAATCGGTCAACTGGTTGCTGAGATATTGTCATTTGGGCTATTTAAAAAAATGGCAAGTGAGGTGAAAAAAGTAAAAAAATTAAACTCATTAAAAGTCCAAACTGGTTGCTCCATATGTTTGCCTTTACAGTGATCAGAATTAATCAGTCATACTAATATGTGGCAGAAAAAAAATTATGGAGCTTTATTGACCAATATTAAATAAATCAAAAGAATTTTAATTTCTGTGCTTCAAATACAATTATTACTGTTTCTTATTATTTAAATGTGCATTTCTGTTAAATTACAATGTTGAAAGCATCAAATATAAGTGCTTTAGAATTCGTGGTATCGCATAAAGATAAATAATTATATTTTTAAGAAAGTGTGTCACACTCCTGACAACCACATAAGTGCATTGTACTCAAAAATGTTTCACTAAGGCCATTCCTGTTTGTCACAATTTAACAAAACATGACCTAGACTTTTAGGACAAAAATGCTCTTGTTTTCGTGTTAAAGGATTAGTTGACAGAATATTGCAATATGTGCATAATTAATGTCACACAAATTTAGCTGATATTTTTAAAGGGAGCTGCAGACAAATAAAATTTCAATAGAGGCAATAATATTGTAATTGCATCTAGAAACATTATACTTAATGACATACAAAACATTTCTTTTGAACTATTACTCTTTAAAGTCCTATAAATTTATAAAGCAAAGTATTGATTTTCTCGAGGCATTTTCTTTTCTACCACGCTTGACTTAATAGCAATAAATTTTGATTACCTGAAGAATATTATGCTTAATTTTATCATTATTTGACGCCTTATAAATGCAAAAACAACACTAAAACTTGCCTTCATTCAAGCTTTTTGTAAAAGGATGGTCTGAACATGTAATTTTTAAAAGTGTCACACTTTTTTGTCACACTCCTGACATTTTTGCCCATTATTTTAGAATATTTTTAACGGATGTCGCTATTTTGATGAAACTTCACAAATCTTTAAAGGACATGGTGAGACACCTCTGTAAAGTAGGAATATGGAAGCAACTGTTTGTTGTACATTTTTATAACAGGAAAACCCAAACCAGCCATTTTTTTTTAAACAGCCCAGATGACATGTGGCCTAAAAGCTGGTAACTTATAGTATTTTCGTTAACTCCCTCGCACTGGTTACGTCCCCAAAACGTGAAATTCACAGACTATTTATTTGTTTTATTTTTTTCAGGATTAATTTTTTTATGACGACCATACGTTTTTTAATGTTAAGGCAATTAAACCCTTAAAATTATGACGATATATATATATAGATTACTCAAATGAGTAAAAATTGTATGGTCCCCCCGTGCTTGTCTTCGTCATTGTGTCACTTTAAAGGCATGGGTTACAGTTAATTAAGGTAAGGCCTTCCTAATGAATACCTATATCCAGAAGAGTATCCAAGGGAGGTAACTATAGTAGTAAATTAGGGTAGATTTCTGTCATGCAAGAGGACCAGGGTTCAAATCCCACTGGAAGCTATTTTTTTTGTAAGCCTAGAGCTTAAATAATTGGCATATTTCTTTTTTTCCTGTGTAATTCTGTCATTGAATATAAAATTCTCATGATTTAAACTAAAATAAGCAAAATAATCAAGATTAAAGGGGTTTTCGCTATCAGAATAGTGTTTATTCAAGTCATCAATTTGAAAATTTCTAAAACTGGACGGTAAACTTCTCTGAAATTTTGTTTAAATTTTGTTTAAGGTATATAGTTAAAAAATGGTAAATATTTGTATATTGCACCAATCAGGATTTTGCACAATTTTCATTAATTTAGTCTCGTGAAATATAAAAAAAATGCATTTTTTAAATTTATTTGGTAAAAAAATGTCATTTTAAGATAAATTCTGTATTTATATATTATATCTTAAATTGGTTTAGTAAAATATAACATATTTTGGATAAACTGTAAAAAAACTAGGGTTGAATTTATCAATAACAAAAAATTTTGTCACCGATTAAAGAATTTGGATACTTTCACGTTTTTTCTCACTTTTTTTTAAATAAAAAAAGCTAAAAATCTCAAAAACTACACGGTGAAAATCATTAAAATTTTGCATACAAGTCAGTGGTATGAAGCAGTTGATGAAAATATAATCAGATGTTGGATTCTTAATAGTGCCAGTTAGGCAGGCCGTAACTTAATTGGAAAGAAGCGCTCATAGACGGAAAATGAGAACACATATACACCGAGTCCAATCGTTCACTCTAGGTCCCAGGAGGAGAACGCATGGATAGACCGCTTTTCAGGAGGAAATTGGGTACTGTGGTCAGAAAATCGTCTCGCATTTCTTTGGTAATGCATATATCAGATTAAGACATTGCCTATGCTGAACTCCTATATTTACTCTTATAAACTCATCTCACATTCGCCAAACTTTCGGTATCTTCTGAGAACATTCTCCACAACTGCACTAGATAATCGCAAAAAATGGCAAAATCACTATTTAAAAGCCAATATTTTGATAATTAAGCAACGTTCTGAGCATTTCTTTAGTTCTAAAGATTCGTTTTACACTTGTCTTCAAATGTCATATGCCTCCACAATTTTAAAGTCGGTTTAGGAGGATTTAGACCACAAGTTAGAAAATTTTCAAAATGAACGCATGGGTAGAAACTTTCATCAATTTTCCAAATGAACGCATGGGCAGGAGGCATTTTAGAAATCCACGTTTTTTCGTGAATATCCCACATTATATCGACTTTTTGACTGTTATATTTCACATTTCATACTGAACTGCTAAAATATCATTAAGATCAGTGTGTAGTTTCGTATCGGTAATAAGCGATACCATAGGGCCTATATAGTTCATAGTTTTATAGTTTCCCTAGTTCTTGCACTACTACTAAATTATCCGTACTCTTAACTTCTTGTCTTACAGCTATTAAAGAACATGTAATTAGGTATTGCGATAAGGTTTTTGAAACTTCTGGCAAAATTTTATTTTGGTCGATTAAAAATTCAAATGACGTTTTGAAAAAGCTTAAATCAAATAATTTTCAGGCGTTCTGTTTGTCTACTTATGATTTCTCAACTTTATACCTCGCTCCCTCATAATTTAATAAGAGACAAACTAACAAGTCTCATTGAAAAAACGTTTGCTAGAGAAAATAAAACCTTCATCGCTTGTAATGAACATAGGGCATTTTTTACCGATAGTTCTTAATATGATAATTATACTTTATGGACTTGTCAAGACCTAATAGAGTCCCTAACTTTCTTACTGGATAATATTTATGTTAGATTCGGTACCTCTATTTGTAAACAAGTAATAGGCATCCCAATGGGTACTAATTGTGCACCCCTTGTTGCTGATCTGTTTTTATGCTGTTATGAAAGAGACTTTATGCTATCTCTTTCTACTGAACATCAAGATGATATTATTACAGCTTTTAACAACACCTCGAGGTACCTTGATGATTTATTAAATATAGATAATAACCATTTTCCAATACTGGTTAATAAGATCTACCCTAAAGAACTACAACTTAATAAAGCGAACACTTCAGAAAAGCAAGCAAACTTTCTCGATCTAAATCTGTCAATTGAAAATGGTTATGTAACTACTAAAATATATGATAAAAGAGATGGTTTTAATTTTAATATAGTAAATTTTCCGTTTTTAGACGGCGATTTTTCCCGTGCAACATCTTACGGGGTTTATATTTCACAGCTTGTTCGCTTTTCAAGAGCTTGCAACGATATTAATGATTTCAATGAACGTAATCTTTGCATTACAGAAAAACTTTTAAAACAAGGTTATCGGTATCACAATTAAGGAAAACATTTTGCAAGTTTTATCGTCGATACCCAGATCTAATTCATAAATACAGGTGCAGTTTAAAAACACTATTGCAACATGATATTTCACAGCCAGTTTTTTATGGAGATTTAATTTATAAACTTAAGAAGATAAAGCGCAATGTTAATTTCTCCCGGTTATTCGTAAAAACCATCTGTAAATTCAAAAAGAAAGGTTACCAACATGATATTTTACAGCGCTCTGCATGCCTGGTGGTTAACCCTTCTACAGTTGATCATTATGCTTACCTCTTTGGTTGCACGACGGTGGCAGGGGTTTAAGAGTTTATGAAGGTTTATGGGGAAATCTTTTCTTAAAAGAACCTAGAAGCTCGATTTGTTTCTTTTATCCCTGTCATCGTGTTCTTGCTGATTTTACTTCATGAGCTCTGGTCTCGGTCAGATCATTGAGAACCCGCCCTTTGGCTTTGCAATGCTATTAGATTCTTATGTTTTATATGTTTGTGTGCTTTTGCATGCAACATTGTTGAGCCAGTAAGTGGGTTGGGGTTGTTTCACCAAGACAACTTGTATTTGTTTTGTGATATGAGAACCTGTTGGGGCAAGTGTGAGGTTGGTGCACCCTATAACCTGGTTTAAACCCCCAGTGGTAATTTTATTTGCCACTGACCGTTCCAAGGCGGTAACCCCTCGGGTTCTCATTTTTGTTTAGTGTTAGTGGTGTCTTTTTTGAAACTGATCATTTTATTAACCATGCTCTCTCCCTCTCTCCTCTTCTTGAGTGTGTGGGGAGGCTTTTTTCTGTATGTGGCGATTCCTGATATTCATATTTCACCTTTTTATCATGCTAACGAAACTTCTGACATCTCATCTTAACTCCTATGCTTCCCATGATGATTCATTATTCTCTGCTTCAGACTTAAAATTTAATATTCATTTATGTTGACACCAAAACGCAAGAAACAGTAATGTTAAAGTATTAACTTCGACACTTCATGATTAACTCCCCTTTTTCTAACCTCCGCCATTTGTAATATTTAGAAAGAATTGAAAACAAAAATTATTATAGTTGCTTTGGTCAATTTTCAGTTAATGTAAGTTATATTTTTTACAGTTTATGGTTCATTTTTATTACACTGTCTCTAGAAGTACGCATAATAATCGTAAATTAGAAAATGACTTGCATTTAATCAAATGCATACGATAATCTTGTGTCTGACATTCGACCCTGAGTGATATTTGTCCCGGCATATTTGAAAACAATGATCATTGATCTCAAATCTATCACTTAAACTGAAAAAAACTTTTATTAATATTACAGAACTTGCGTGTGATGGATGACGAAGTGTCTAGACAGTGTAATAAAAGTGAACCATACAACTGTAAAAGTAATTATTATGTAGCTTACATTAATTGAAAATTGACCAAAGCAACTATAATAATTATTTTTTCAATTCTTTCTATATATTATAAATGGCGGAGGTTAGAAAAAAAGGGGAGTTAATCATGAAGTGTCGAAAAAAATACTTTGACATTAGTGTTTCTTGCTTTTTGATGTCAACATAAATGAATATTTAATTTTACATCTGAAGCAGAAAATAATGAATCATCATGGGAAGCATAGGAGTTATGATGAGATGTCAGAAGTTTCGTTAGCATGATAAATAATTCCACGTTAATCTCAAAAACTATATAGGCCCTATGGTATTGCTTATTACCGATACGAAACTACACACTGATCTTAATGATATTTAGCAGTTCAGAATAAAATATTGTGAAATATAACAGTCAAAAAGTCGATTTAATGTGGGATATTCACGAAAAAATGTGGATTTCTCAAATGCCTCTTGCCCATGCGTTCATTTGGAAAATTTTCTAACTTGTGGTCTTAATCTTCCTAAAACGACTTTAAAATAGTGGAGGCCTATGACATATGAAGACAAGTGTAAAACTAATCTTTAGAAAGAAATAAATGCTCAAAACTTTGCTTAACTATCGAAAAATTGGCTTTTAAAGAGTGATTTTGCCATTTTTGCGATTATCTAGTGCAGTTGTGGAGAATGTCCCAGAAGATACCGGAAATTTGGCGAATGTGAGATGACCATTGTTAAGAGTAAATATAGGAGATCAGCATAGACAATGTCTTAATTATCTGATATATGCATTACCAAAGAAATGCGAGACGATTTACTGACCACAGTACCTAATTCCCTCCTGAAAAAGCGGTCTATCCATGCGTTCTCCTCCTGAGACCTATAGTGAACGATTGGACTCGGTGATATAATTATTTTGTTCTAATAAAACTAAATGAGGATGTCGTTGTGCGCATACGAAGGGTGACAACTCGTCATGGCTAGTGGAATTTATATCCTCTGCTTGTGACATGACTATTTTTTCTTTCTATAGAGCCCAAACTAGTGAAAGGAGGGATCAATCAGCAATAATACTTACGTCATTAAAAACTTCTCGTGCAGAAGTAAATAGTTTTATGTTGCATACACATTTATTTTATAATATACCCATGAATGATGTAATATAAGTCAGCGTGTAACATCGAGATAGATAAGAGATTTTTCGAGTCTCTCAACAATCGGGATTATGGTCATTCAAAACAAGCAATACGTTAAATATGGCCGCCAAAATGTTGTTGAAAAGTGACATTAAAGTAATTTTATAATTATTTATTATTTTCATTATTTGGAACATTGAGTTTCTGTTAAAATTGCTGTCTTTTAACAAGTGCAAATATGTTTTCAGACGTACACAATTTAATACAATACTTTTTTCAAATAAAAATTCATGTGTCAATATTTTCTAAGAAAAAGTGTACCAGTTAATGTTAAAGTAATATTTCATTTTATGTGTCTTTCAATTAAAAACCATCATCAATAAACAGTTTAAATGAGATTAAAATATGTTAAAATAGATGAAAATGGAATTTTGAAAGCCGACGAACACAACAAATATGAAAATATTGCAAGCTCGGTTTGATTGAGCCTGTTCGTGGGCAGTTAAAGATGGCCGACAAATTGTTATTCAATGTTGATCTGAATTCCAATTTCTTTTTTTTTCTACATGTATTACAACATATACATAAAATGAACTCAAGCAAAGCCTCGACGCAAGCTCTTAAGTATAGTTGAATTCTATAATATGAACTAAGGCACTGCCTCTTTCAGAATCAACGAAATCTAAATCCAGTAAGGGATATCATAAGTTGTATGTTCAACAGTAGAACAAAGAAAACAAGTAAACAGTAAGTTTTTTGTTCTTCTTACCCAGCCTGTTTACAGGTCTCAGACACAGCAGTATATCTTAAGGTATTATTCCTTTCGTCATTGCACTGTCAATTTTCATTGACAAGTTTTATTGAACTGTATTTTCCCTTTAGAGATTTTTAAATTTATTTTTCTTTTATTGATGACAGTGCAATGGCCGAAGGATTAATACCTCAGTGAGGTGAATACTTGTGTGAAGTTTGGTAGAATCCTGTGAGCAGTTGTTTGAAAGCAATATATCATTAGACAGTACCTAAAATTTTGAATTGAGATATAGTGGCACCAATGACAAAACAAGTAGCTAAGCTCATATTATTTGATTATTAAACTTGAAATCACCAAACATACTTTTGGATCACAGGATTTAAAATAATACAATGAGTGACACAATAGTCATTTATTGGAACAGAATGAAAAATTAAACTAGTTCATGGACAGAAAAGCAAAGGCTGGTGCAGTCTTTTACTTTTTTCTATGGTTTTAGAGTCTTTTCCCTTCGACTAACTGTCTAGAATTATCAAACTGATATACCAGCATTCCATGTGAAGGTGTTATCCTGAAATAATAAATTCAACAATTAATTTATTTATCTTTAAGAATGTTTTAAGTTCTATGTTTCAAATTTATGAATTACTACAAATTTCAATTTCAATTAGATTTTTTCCCAGCGAGCAACCTCCTTAAACACCTGTTGCACTGCAGAACTTCACAAGACGCCGGCCACCTTTTTTGTCATGCGACGGCTGTAAGAACTGCCGCTCCAATCAAAAGACGTCGTATTTTACTTTCAAATTGATTTTGCTGTCAATCAAGTTTTTGTTGGTTCATTCCTCTTGTGGATATTGAAATCATAACAATAGGTGTGGCTTAAAGTAAAACAACCTGAAGGCGTGATTAACAATGAACACCGTTCTGTCAAATATACTACCCGCGCTACTTCTCAACGAAAATATCAGTCGCCGCGCATCGTGTTTGATGTTTTAGTTGCAAGCCAAAATCTAACTGAAATAGAAATTTGTATTAATTTGTTGACAATAAAAACTGTTAAAAATTTAACAATTAAATAGTGTTTTTTTTTCAAATTATTTGGCTTATCTTGTCCTGATAATACTACATGTAATAGACTCTTGACTTGCTCAACTTAGAATTCCTGTCTGAGCATACAAGTCCTACACATAAGCATTTTTCAGTACATATGGCTGTTTTGCAGATCGCATTTCCACAGCATACAACATTTATTCAGTTTAAAAATACGCCCAAATTGTATGAAATAATGCCCCATTTCTAATGAAAAGTAGTTTTCCCATCCTGATAAAGAACCTTCACCCCATAGAGACTCTTTACCACGTGGGCAACAGTACACATCCAGATCAGCAAAAACAACTTACGTGGATTTACACTGCCGTGTTTACTTCTTACTCAGAAATATCCCTGTGAATCTAAATTTTAACAATGTAGACCACACAAATGTGCCTGTTTATCATAAGTTGTATACAAATGTAAATGTATTTAAAGGAGAAAATGTAAATATTAACACTTCTGTTTGTGAAAAGTACTAACATTCATCAATACGTTGAATACTCCTCATCGCATCCTAAGTCATGTAAGGATGGCATACCTTTTAGTCAAGCCAAAAGATATCGAAGAATAATTTCCGATAATGAAGTTTTTGATCGTTCAGTAAATGAACTGCGAAGTTTAGTGAACGACATTATCCTGTTGAGAAAATTGATAGTGCTTTTTTTTTCTCGTGTGTCTTTGTTAAGTCATGATGATGCGCTTCAAAGTACGAAAATATCATCTGACGATGTACTGATACCTTTTGTTGTTGAATATAATCCATCACTGCCGAACATTGGTTCAGTTATCAATAAATTTTTGTAAATATTGGCATTTGTTAAAACTTTCTAAAAAAAAGTATGAAATACATCCACTCTTGTAAACCAGTTGTTGCATACAAACGACAGAGAAATTTAAAAGATTTTTTAATTCATGCACAAAATGATGAAGATTATTTGATTCGAAACGTCGGAATAAAAACAATATCAACATGATTCGTGTTAGTGCAGATTTTTCCCCAATTTCCTGTTTATCATACAAACACAATTATGTGTTTTCGTTTTTTAAGATATAAACTTGCAAATAACAACACGTACAGTTAGATTCTGTGTGATGTTTCTCTATTATATATTCAGGCAGCTCTAATACATGAAAATAAAAAGAAATTCAACCATTGTATCCGTTCACTAGAATAACATTCATATTCCGTGCCATAGTTTTCTATCAATTCTGCAGAACCTTTAAGTCTGTAGCATTCGCTAGTCTAAGAATGGTGATACACTTTGTTTAATATAAATGTTGTATTTTAAATCTTAAAGCGGCATTACTTCAATTTAACCCGCCCTTGTATGTAATATTACATGTATTTGGAATAGGGATGTCAACGGATACCATTTTCAGTATCCGGATATCCGTATATACTTTCCGAATACTATCCAGATAACCTTATAGATCGGCGACTTTGTCAGTTAGGGGATGACGTCATTTTTCCCGCCTTTTATCGACATGTACGTCTGCATATACACTGTTGCAATTAACAAAGTTTTTAAGACTTGTCTGTATGCTGTTTATTTGCAAACAGTCGTAATTTTAATAAATTTTGTACAGTTCGCATATACTTCTAGATATAAAATTATGTGATCTTAGCTGTAACATTGAGATTTATCTATTGCGTCACAAAGACTATACATGTAGCCTATTTACTTCACTATCACTACAAAAATGAATAACAAATTCGCAATCTTTCAAAATTTATTCATGGTTATTTTAGTTCTCCGTAATCATCTTTATTTCTCAATCAAATAATCAAAATTACATCAATTATTCTATTGACAACAAGACAGTCAAGATATTCGACAATGATCCTCTCACTGCAACATCATGTTTCCATTCAGAATTACCAATTGATCAACCATTCTTATTTAAAAACACAATCTTATCCACTATTTGACTGGAAAGTCTGTTCCGAAGCTTATTAATAATAAGTCCAGCAGAAGAAAATATCCTCTCAGACGGCACAGAGGTTGCCGGCACCGCAAGAATCCGTTTGGCAACGTAAGCGACGCGCGTGAAACGCTGTTCGTTACTGCGCCACCAAGTCGAAGGATCGACATCAGCTGATCGTTCTTCAAGGTAGTGTTGCAGTTCTTCTTCGTCACTCCTGTTCTCAGAGGAGAACACCAGTAAATCTTATCTTGGGCGCTTCGACGGAGTCTCCTTGTGATCACTGCGGTGGACACTAAGTGGTGCATCGTCCATTCGCGCCTCTGGTAGATCTTTAGTTAGCTTGAGTAGATGAATAGGCAAGAATAGCAGCTTCTTGTAGCGAGGGTCGAGAACTGACGCCAGCATTGGCACACACTTGGCAGAATCTTTAGAAGTCGGCTTGAAACGTCTCATAAGTTCGTCTGACAGTATTTCTTTCACCTTTGCTACCGTAGAACGGTCATCATCATTGGTTGAAAGCCCCCGTAAGTCCAAACACAAAAGGGAATATCTCCGATGCGCTCACCGTGCGTTCAGTACACATGTAGGTGGTCGTCTCCTAGAAGACACTGAGAACAGCTGACAGCTAGCGAAGAATATCCCAATCGCCGTCTTTGAGAAGAAGCGCTGTGTCGTTCTTCCTTGTTATCTTGTTGTCCGGCATGACGTCAGTTACCTCACGGCGCAGCTCCACCATGCGGTCAACTATGTCGAAATTGGAGTTCCACCTAGTTGGCACGTCCTGCACAAGAACATGAGGTTTCTTTCCGTTGTTTTTTGACGCTGGTTGAGTTTTGCGGTGAGTGTCGTGGAATGCCGGAAGTGCCCAATCAACTTCCGGCAGCGAGAAAGAGTCTTGCTGACCACTGGAACTTCAAGTGCTGGTCAGATGCACAGCTGTAGCGTGTGCCCAAAGCACCCGAGGTCACTCCAACCCTCGCACATGCCACCTGCACACTCCATGTTACGTGCGTTGTCGTGGACGTAGGTCTCAACTTTTCCATTAAGCCCAAAGTGCAACGCTCTCTTGCAGCCTTGCAGCGGGGTTTTCGTCGGTGTGCCGTTCAGGCATAGCCCGAGTCAGCAGCACGTTGCTTTTGAGTTCCCACTCGTCTGTAATATGGTGCGACGTCATCGTTTTGTAGCTCTCTGTTGACGTTGATGTCCACGTGTCAGAAGTTTTCGCCGCGGACTTGGCATCTGTGAGCTCCTGTATCAGTGCTGCTCTCTCGATCGTCGTACCGTTTCTAGATCCGCGCCCGGATGGTGTTGCGGCAAGGAATGGTGAAGTTTGGAACAGCAAGAGCCATCATACGTTGGAATCCTTTACCTTCAACAAAGCTTAGGGGGAGATAGTCTGACACTATCATGTCGGCGATGCACTGAGTCAGTTGCCCTGCATGTGACGTCGTTAAGGGTTTTTTGCGCAGTCTCTGTGAAGGCGGTCATGGTCGTCTGCTTTTTTGTTGGAGAAGGATTGCTAACATTTCACTCTCCGGTTGCCTCTTCAAGGTGATTTCGGAGATTAGAAGTACCACCACTCTAGCTAAGACCTGTGCTTCAAAGTTTGCACTTTGCTGACGTATTGTCGGCAGAAGGCGTGAAGTATTTCCACACGTCGGATGCTACTTCAGGAGGCATATTTGATTGTTGATGACTTTTGGATAAGTTGTGTATGAATTGAATTTCTGTTAAAGAATAATAGGCTCGGTCACACAAAATACTTTCAGAAATCTGAAAATAAATTTATTGGATGATAAATAAATAATTAATATTCATGAAGTCGTAAGCGTTACGGGGACTATGGTACACTTAATTGACAATAATTGACATCGCTAATTGGACGACAAATAGGTCGAATGTTATTCAATAGAACTTGGGGATTATAATAATTGGCAACCTGTTATATACATGAATACTTAAGGGTTACGGGGGCTTAGGTAATTGACAGCGCTAATTGGAAGACAATCACTTTATCAATAAAACTTGTGGAATATTATAATTGGCAAACAATGGTCCTGACCACCTGGTTGATTGCAACGAAACTGCAATTTGTCACCTCTGATCTGTTAAACAAACATCGTGTCACTCCTTGTGACAGATTTATGACGATCAATATACAGTCCAAAAATTGTCTTATTATGATATCTGAACATGTATGTAGAAGCAATATACGAAGCATTTTGAACTGTTTTACGAACAATATTTACAATTTTTTAAGAATACCCGGATATCCGAATATTCGTTGACATCCCTAATTGGAACTATAGGCACAAATTTGCAAAAGTAGTTCGGGCTAATAAAATTTTAATTGACTAAAATAAATTTTGTCCGCGCGACTAAAAGCGAAAGTAGGATTTCCGAAACGTCACAGAAATCGAGATCGCGCATGAAGTGGTCTCTTCGTCGGTGCTAAATATAGCTCCATTGTATTTAGCTTCATAAAAGTTCGTTAACTATAATTTACATTGAACACACCGTTCAACCCGATAAGGTGAATGCCGTGGGTAAGCCGACGGCAGTTGCTTGTGTACATGAACGTTTTTCGGCGAAAGTGAGTATTGGCCTGATTTTTCACATTTTCCCGCAATATCTTAGCAGACAAAAACATACATATTGATTCCCTGTTAGTTAAGGACTCTATTGACGAAATCTTGACGCACACAGGATATTATTTACAGAGAAATTGCAGAAAAAGTGTGCAATTTTTTGACAAAATATGTCGTTTGACGAATCGGCCGCAAATATCCTTTTTTATTACCAAATATTTAATATTTGAAATATTCCATAATAAAGTCCAATTATTTCCTTGTAATTTTTGAAGCCACAGCTTCCAATTCGCTTTCTCTAGAAAGATATTTACTTTTAAACTTAGTACGTCGTGGTGATTTTGGTATCGACAACGGCTGTTAACGCTAAAATATTGGTACAGTTGAATGCAGTTTCGTCAGCTTCATCCCATCTTTTATTCCGATAGGCTACTACACAAGAAGAGTTATCTCATTAGACATTCTAGATCCTGATCAGGTAACGCATCTGTTCCAGTTAGAAAGGACTTAAATGTATCAAAAAGCAAACAGTGTAGATCCAGATCAGACAATGCATATGTACAAGATGATCTGGATCTGCATCACTTCTTTCTGATCTGGATTTACACTGGTTGATCATGTGGTAAATCCGCGTTGTCGTGGAGTTAATGGTTTAGTAATTAACTGTGAAAATAGAAACAACATTTGATTTTTGAGAAACTTCAACAAGGTTATGAGATTCCCCTACTTAATAACCAAATAAGCGATCTTAAGGACCCACCATGTTTGAATAACATGGCAGGCAGTGGAATTTTTCGGTGTTCAACGTAGGGTTCACCAGGTATTAGGCGTGTTCAGACAATTAATGACGGATAATGACACACCTTGAGAGTTTGGTACCCACAGTCATGGGAATAAAAGAGGCAAAGTCTGCACTGTGTGTACCTTATATTTTATAGTAAGTTAACAAAATTCAGTATACCAGTAGTATTGCTCTTTTAAACCGGATGTCATATTTTTTTCCTATGATTACATCAAACTGAAGTACAAATTTAACAAAACCAAATTTATAAACAACCCTTCCGAATTTGTGCAATCCTTTACAGTGACTGATTTTATTTTCTACAAAGAGTGATTATAATAATATTTTTACTCATCTTGCACTTCGCTATAATCATAAAAGTCTTTCTTCAGATTGTTTCCATTCTGCATTTAATTTAGAAAACATTCGGTCCAAGGCTTGCCAACTTTTAGCCTGTACACAGTGTTTTGTCTTGTGACATCGATAAGCAACCATGTCGTTAATATGGCTGTTCCAACAGCCATTCAAACTGGATGTGATATCACAAACTCTTCTTGAAAAAAAAGGTTAGAATTTAAAATATTTAAGAATGTGAATTTAAGAAATGAAACCATATTTTATCACATTCATCAGGATATGACGAAAAGATTTAGACATGTTCAACTAATATTTTAAATTCGTTATGACATATTTAAAGGATAACACAATTTGTTACAAATATATAAACATATATTTATTTTAAGGACTGAATTTTAAAAAATAAATACGGACTTCAATTCTGTTCCTATTTACACCGTCGCGTAGTAATACATAGCTCGGTTTCACATAGATGGACATAACTCAAATTAACCGGTGTCAACAGTCCTTAACTTCCGCTAGGATTTTTCAGCATGTAGAAGGTTGTGGAGTTTCGGTAAACTGTCTTATTTACAATACGCATGTTACCGTAAACGTTCTCGCGCATTACATGCTTGCTGGTACGAAAAAAAAAGTTATTTTTTTTACAAATAATAAAGCTTGTTGTTGTAAAATTTTTAATAATAATGTTTTATTTTTATAACTGAAAAAAAAAAACATTTTACAATTTCGAACACAAATATCTATGACATTTTAATTGAACATATCATAATCATCTCATATTTGTGCCATTTATAGATAAATATACATACCTTAATCATTTATATCTTAAGTTACATTCTTTCATATATAAAATACACAATACAGTCAAGTTTAAATAGAAAATAAAATTGTTCTTTACCAAAATGACATGAAACGACGGAAATAGATGCAGAATGATAAACATGAAGTATGTTATATTCAAAACTGCCAATGCTATAAGTTGTACAGATTTGTGGCCAATACATCGGGGCTTTTTTCACCGTTTTGGAATATAACGCATACTCATGAAATTGGCAAATTTCTAATTGCTTTGTTAGAAATTTGGAATGTTCTTGCATCATTTGTAATAAAAAGTTATACAAATACCTAAAATTATCAATATTTTCTGGATTAAAGAAGTGATATCTGATTAACTTTCAAGCTATAATATTTAATTAATGAAACGGCACAGGTATCGCGTGTTTTTGTCAGAAATTTTTTTATTAATTAAATTGGGTTTTTTTCTTTTTTTCTACTTAAAGTATGTTTTTCTATCGGGAACATGACAATATCTGCTATAAAATCGACCGAAAAAAGTCTAATATTAAGTATAATATAAAAGCATGATTTTAGTTCATACTTTATCATAGTAGGATGTAAAAAAGTGAAATATGCATATCATGAGTCGCCACACTCACAAAACACAGCCTCCCCACGGAGCGAAAAACAAGAGAGGAAAAGAGAGAATGTTGTTATAAGTATGTCGATTCAAATCAGACGCACAAACAATTAACGACATAGAGAACCCTTGGAACGGTCAGTGGCAAAACAAATTGCCGCTGGGGTTTTTAACCAGATTCAAGGGTGCAACAACCTCACAATTATCCCAACAGGTTTGCAAACCCATTCTTTTATCTAGGGACCATACGCCGCTCAACATGGAATGGTATTAATCCGAAAATACCTCATTGAAGGTTCCATGTTCACCGCCATATGCATACCATCGTTTGGGATGGATCAAAATTGTACTGTTTATTGGTGTAAATATTGAGTTGCGCTCAACTCAGGGCTAGGCGGCGTGGGCAGTAATATGCAATCCCATTACTGCCCATGAATAGGCTCAATCAAACCGAGCCTGCAGTATTTTCATATATGTCGTGTTCGGTGGCTTTCAAAGTTCCATTTTCATCTATATAATGTATTGTCAGTTTCAATGCTGATCTTCTACCCTGATTTGGCCAACTATATAAGCTGAAACACAAAAAATTATCTCTCCGTTATGAGCTTCTGTAGAAAAGATACAGAAAGAAAACATTTCTCTTCTACACCGACTTGGTGTTTCGATAAACCATTATGTTTGGTTTGTTGTTGTTTTTTGTTGTTTTTTTTTCAATAAATTTATTTTCAGACCTTAAAAAAACATCACAATTTTGTCAAATTACGGAGCAGTATAGATTGTGCAAGGCTGATGTTTGGGTTAAAACTTGTCGGCTCTTTGGATTCCTTTATCTGTCAGAATGTTTGTCTTGGTGGTTTCTTCATTCATTTCGAAACTGGTGTAGCTTGGGTCAACAACTAGATCACTAACTCAGATCAAAGCAAAAATATTATCAACACCATATAGGTCACATTTTTCATTCGATTGTCATCAAATTTGGTACGACTATATAAAGTGATGCTCTTTTCTCAAATTAATTATGTCTCCCCCCGTCTGGGGGAGACATATTGTTTTTGCCCTGTCCGTCTGTCCGTCACTCAGTCTGTCCATCTGTCACACTTCGTTTCCGCTAAATAACTGGAGTACCGTTTGACCCACAGCATTCAAAATTCACAGGACGATGGCCCTTATTGAGTAGAAGAACCCTATTGATTTTGGGGTTAGAAGGTCAAATGTCAAGGTCACAGGGGCCCGAAGAGTGAAAACCATTTCCGCCCAATAACTTGAGTACCCTGTAACCCAGAGCATTCAAATTTTATAGGGTGATAGCCCTTATTGAGTAGAAGAACCCTATTGATTTTGGGGTCAGTAGATCAAAGGTCAAGGTCACAGGGGCCCGAAGAGTGAAAACTGTTTCCGCACAATAACTCGAGTACCCTATGATCCAGAGCATTCAAACTTCATAGGGTGATAGCCCTTATTAGTTAGAAAAACCCTATTGATTTGGGGGTCAGTAAGTCAAAGGTCAACGTCACAGGGGCCTGAAGAATGAAAACCGTTTCCGCTCAATATCAGGAGTTCTATTTCACCCAGAGCCTTCAAACTTCATACGATGGATGTCCTTATTGAGTAGAGGACTCCTAATAATTTTAGGGTCAGTAGGTGAAAGGTCAAGGTCACAGGGGCCCGAAGAGTGAAATCCGTTTCCGCTCAATAACTCGAGTACCCTTGGGCCCAGAGCATTCATGCTTATAGGGTGATAGCACTTATTGAGTAGAAGAACCCTATTAATTTTGGGGTCAGTAGGTCAAAGGTCAAGGTCACAGGGGCCCGAAGAGTGAAAACCGTTTCCACTCTAACAGGAGTTCTATTTCACCCAGAGCCTTCAAACTTCATACGATGAATGTCCTTATTGATTAGAGGACTCCTATTGATTTTGGGGTCAGTAGGCCAAAGGTCAAGGTCACAGGGGCCCGATAATTGGAAATGGTTTCCTCTCACTAACTGGAGTTGTATTTTACCTAGAGCCTTCAAAACACGTTTTGGACAAGATTGCTCGAAAATTCGAAACAACAGCAAATTTAAAACATTTTTATACCAGCATTTTAAACATTCAGAACACCGTTTACAAAATATTTCCGTTCAACCAGTAGAAAAACTTACATTTGACAGCGCTGTATCAAGAGCAAGAGCATTTAAAATTAGGGCCAGACTTATTTCGGAACAAAAATGGATTAAAAAATTACAATCTTCATACCCACTTGGTTTAAATGATAATAAGTATCAGGAAGGCAACATTTCTAAAAATCCTGATTATGACGTCTTTAAATTGCTTGAATTACGCAAAAGAAAATCGAGGTTGCACGGAAGCAGAACTAATGGAAACATAAAAAGAAAATCACGTTTTCGTTGTTCTATTAATGACCTAGATATCATTTTAAAACAATCTGGCAGACACGCTATGCTATCTAGCTTGGCTTCTCTTTCTATATCAAGTCTGCAGAAACTGGATGAGGAAACCGACGACATCGTCATAAGAACCCATCCTTTTTACGAGGTTGCTAGTCTGATTCAGTGTTATACTCGGCATGTTCTCAGGCCACACATTGACTTGGAATCTGACCATAAAAGACATTTCCTTAAAATTTCTTTTTTAAATAAAGGAATAGATTTTATTGACCTTCCTAGTATATTTAAAGATAAAACAGTTCAATCGGCTGTTCCTAATTATTTTAAGAATACTGAATCGCCTATGGTTTGTTATAAATACAACAAACCAACTAGAAATACAATTTTTAATTACAATAAAATTACCTCTGATTTACAGATCATTGATAATACACCAAAATCTTGAGAGTGTTTAACTTCTAAATATTGCTATAAGCCTGTCGGTCATATTGTTACCAATGATCTTAATGTAATCAAAGATTCTAGAATTCGTAATTTAATTTCTAAAGGTCCCAAATATAGAATTCCATCCAAAATTGATTTTAATGCATGTCGTGCAGTAATTTCTGAGTCTTTAAACCTATTTTGCAATAAATGGTGCAAAAGAGAACATGCTGAGCCTAATGCACTTTCTAACTGGAAAAAACACATATTTAAAATAATAGACACTCGTATATCATTTTATGAAAGAAACATTGCTTTATTACCACCTCGACCTCGTTTTAACTTTCGTCATTTGAAAAAAAAGGAATTCAAGACTTTCATAACAAATTTGTTTTAACACCCGCTGATAAGGCTTCTAATAATGTAATTATAGTGTGACGGGTACACTATATTAATATTCAAACTGAAGAACTGAACAGCACTAATGCTTATGTACTGACTTCTTCATCTGGGAGTGATATTGTTACTGCACACACTCTACAAATTACAAAATTTAGAATCAGTATTGAGCCGAAACAAGACAAAGTACCTACTATGTATTGGTTGCCTAAAATGCATAAAACACCGTACAAAGCAAGATTAATTGCTAACTCTAGTTCTTGCACTACTACTAAATTATCCGTGCTCTTAACTTCTTGTCTTACAGCTATTAAAGAACATGTAATTAGGTATTGCGATAAGGTTTTTAAAACTTCTGGCAAAAATTTATTTTGGTCGATTAAAAATTCAAATGACGTTTTGAAAAAGCTTAAATCAAATAATTTTCAGGCGTTCTGTTTGTCAACTTATGATTTCTCAACTTTATATACCTCGCTCCCTCATAACTTAATAAGAGACAAACTAACAAGTCTCATTGAAAAAACGTTTGCTAGAGAAAATAAAACCTTCATCGCTTGTAATGAACATAGGGCATTTTTTTCAGATGGTTCCTATGATAATTATACTTTATGGACTTGTCAAGACCTAATAGAGTCGCTTACTTTCTTACTGGATAATATTTATGTATAGGCATCCCAATGGGTACTAATTGTGCACCCCTTGTTGCTGATCTGTTTTAATACTGTTATGAAAGAGACTTTATGTTATCTCTTTCTACTGAACATCAAGATGATATTATTACAGCTTTTAACAACACCTCGAGGTACCTTGATGATTTATTAAATATAGATAATAACCATTTTCCATTACTGGTTAATAAGATCTACCCTAAAGAACTACAACTTAATAAAGCGAACACTTCAGAACAGCAAGCAAACTTTCTCGATCTAAATCTGTCAATTGAAAATGGTTATGTCACTACTAAAATATATGATAAAAGAGATGATTTTAGTTTTAATATAGTAAATTTTCCGTTTTTAGACGGCGATGTTCCCCGTGCAACATCTTACGGGGTTTATATTTCACAGCTTGTTCGTTTTTCAAGAGCTTGCAACGATATTAATGATTTCATTGAACGTAATGTTTGCATTTCAGAAAAAACTTTTAAAACAAGGTTATCGGTATCACAAATTAAGGAAAACATTTTGCAAGTTTTATCGTCGATACCCAGATCTTATTCATAAATACAGGTGCAGTTTAAAATCACTATTGCAACAAGGTATTTCGCAGCCAGTTTTTTTATGGAGATTTAATTTATAAACTTAAGAAGATAAAGGGAAATGTTAATTTTTCCCGGTTATTCGTAAAAACCATCTGTAAATTTAAAAAGAAAGGTTACCAACATGATATTTAACAGCGCTCTGCATGCCTGGTGATTAACCCTTCTACAGTTGATCATAATTCTTACCTCTTTGGTTGCACGACGGTGGCAGGGGTTTAAGAGTTTATGAAGGTTTATGGGGAAATCTTTTCTAAAAAGAACCTAGAAGCTCGATTTGTTTCTTTTATCCCTGTCATCGTGTTCTTGCTGATTTTACTCCAGGAGCTCTGGTCTCGGTAAGATCATTGAGTACCCGCCCTTTGGCTTTGCAATGCTATTAAATTCTTATGTTTTATATGTTTGCGTGCTTTTGCATGCAACATTGTTGAGCCAATAAGTGGGTTGGAGTTGTTTCACCAAGACAACTTGTATTGTGTTTTGTGATATGAGAACCTGTTTGGGCAAGTGTGAGGTTTGTGCACCCTAGAACCTGGTTTAAACCTCCAGTGGCAATTTGATTAGCCACTGACCGTTCCAAGGCGGTAACCCCTCGGGTTCTCATTTTTGTTAATTGTTAGTGGTGTCTCTTTTGAAACTGATCATTTTATTAACCATGTGCTCTCCCTCTTTTCTTCTTGACTGTGTGGGGAGGCTGTTTTTTCTGAATGTGGCGATTCCTGATATGCATTTTTCACCTTTTTTCAAACTTCTTCGGATGGTTGCTGTAATAGACTTGAAGAACCCTGTTGATTTTGGGGTATGTGTGCCAGAATTCAACACAGGGGCCCGTAGAGTGAATAACTCACTGCGTTATATTGTTGACATTTGAGTACTCATTAACTTACTGCATTATATTGATGACATTTTAGTTTTCAGTAAACACATACATAGATGATCATGTCATTTCCTTTGCCTTCCTTCAATAGGGCGCAGGGGGGAGACATGCGTTCTTCACGAAAAACATCTAGTGAAATCATGTTCTTGGACTGCCCAGATGCCCCGCCCCGGGGATTTTTTTTCTCTTTTTAATTCTGTAATGTACCTTTTATTTTCTACAGTTATCAATTTGTTTTTGACAAAAACTTTGTAGCATCGTAAATTTATTTCTTTTCTGAACATTTCATTTACTGGTTGTTCAGTGATACAATCTGAAACACAAAGTTTAGTAGCAGAGTGAAAATTTTAAATTCCAATATTTATACCTGTCTTCAGCTATATTCAGGATGCATTTTATTGGAGTTGATTTAGGTCACACAGAGTTTATTTCCTTGGCCAAAGACCTGTTTACATCACATAGAGAAAAACCAGTGTGTATTTTGTCATTTGTTTGCAGCAAAGATACAAAGTGACCAGTTGAACTTTACTGCTTTAGGTCTGTGTTATGTGATTTTAAAAACAGAGTTTGGGAGATGTGAATATGGTCAATTTTATGTCATTTTCTACAAATGCTGACTTAATAAACATTTTTACTTTATAGCACTTTGAAAATCAGGCTTTTCTGAATATTTTATTCACTGTTAAAATATAAAAAACAACAAAGTTGTAGCAAATTCTCAAATGTTAAGTCTTCATTAAAGAGAAGTCTCAGCTGTATACAGTGTTGTAAATACACTAGCAAATTATTTGGAGGTCTCAGAACACAAGTGTTTGATTTTTTAAGACTAGTCTTAGTTACAAGCAGTCAGATACTTGAGAATTGAGTATGGTCTGTAGTCTCAGTGTTATCTTCTTTGACCATGATCTTAACTAAATCAGTCTTTAACCCTTTCCTCCATAAAGACACATTTAAAAGCATGTGCAACCAGTGTAGTTCCAGATCCAGATCTGCCTACATTCGTGCCCTCTGATCGGGATTTGCACTGGTCGCATTTTGATCAGAAATAACATTAAAAAGCAAACAGTGAAGATCCTGTTCAGATGGTACGGATCACTTAAGCCCCTCATCTCAACGGCTGAATCCTTGCCTGATATTTGTTCTTTTTACATAAATACTAACTTGCTAGTAACATTACTATACTACATGTATATCATACACATGATATGTAAAAACATACCTTTATTTGATGCGAGAAGGCCCATTATTTAAATTTTCAAAGTCAGCAGTGCATTTGTTTTTTCTTTCCTCTTTTTTCTGCTGGATGTGGCCATCACTGATTTGCATATTTCACTTTTTTAAAACTTTAGTTTAATGTTTCCAAGAACCAGGTGAGCGATAATGCCATTTGTCGCTCTTGTTATATATCTTGATATTGCTAAATTCAATACTATCCAGGTGATCAGACTGAGGTTATATGTTCGGCTTTTGATTAACATAGCCATTAACTACTTTAAGAAATACTGCATGAAATATTGTCGATTCCAAAGGACGGGATGGGGAGAGAATCAATTCATCAAGGCAAATTTTCACATAGTTGATCATCAAGGCAAATTTTCACATAGTTGGGAGCAAGTTTGATGTTGGTAAGAACTAGTCTAAGAACCATTTAAACGACTTGCAAATGTTTTGCCATTGACCATTCTAATAGGGTTACCCACAGTAATCGTTTTCATTGATATTTTGATTATTTTTCGTGTCGCCCTGTCGAAGTAAAGGCGATACGTAGGGATCGCTTTCAAAATTGTCCTTCAGTCCGTCAATAAACTTAACGTTGGCAATAACTTTGTCATTTCTTGACAATAAGCCTTTTTTAAGATTATTTACAGACAATTTCTGCATCTTTCTTATCGTTTTAAAACACAGTAAGAAATAGTAAACATATTAACGTCAACGTCATTAACCTGCGTGACGTTGCAAGTCAATGTTCGCGCCAACATACGGACATGTATCAATAAATATAATGCATCATGTATAATACAATTACAATTATAAAATAGCTTTGTAGATGAATTACACCGATTATTCCATATGTATGTGTGTATGAGTATGAGTTGTGTACGTATGTGTGTCTCAGTGTGGGTGCGTAATCTCGTGCCGATAATTGCGTGCGAGTGTGTAATTGCGTAACTGTATGAGTGTGTGCGTGTAATATGTGTGTGTGTGGGTGTCTCTGTGCGAGTGTCTAAATGCGTGTGAGAGTGTTTATGTGCGTGAGTGCATAATTGTTTGAGAGTGTTATTGTGCGTGTGTGCCTGCCAATCAATCAAATAATGAAGTAATTACTCAAGCAATGATTGCTCATGTAAACCAGTTAATCAGTTAATCTTAAAATCAATACAATAAATCAATCGGCATACCGTGTTATCATTATACCTCGCGTTTGTTCAATTATCGCGTATTTCGCGCTAGGGGATTTGAGCGAAATCAAACACAAGCGAAAATTGATGACACAATATAATATCCTATAGCACTGCGCGAATTTATGTCCGCGCGAAAATTCTAATCGTGTCATATGTGCGAAAATTAGTCCTCGCAAAATTAAATGATACCACAGTAATACAAAAAGAAAATGATAGTTATAACGGTGGTAGCAGTGATAATAATAATAGAATAAATAATAATCACAATAACATCAATAATAATAAACTAATGATGATAATAATAATAATAATAATTACAAGAATAAAAAAAAATAAGAATAAGAATATCAACAATTAAAAAAATAATCGGCATCAATAATGATAATAGTTATAATAATCACATCATTAATAATATTAATATTATTTTTAATAATTATTACAATTACTACAACTACTAAAATTATTCTCATGATCATAAAAATATTTACAATCCAACCATAGATCTACAGGATTGATAAACCCGATTAATTGCTCTACGTGTGTACATGTGCGTGTTCCCAAAATAAATACTACAATATTAATATTATTATTATTATTATTAATAATAATACCAATAATTCTTATAATAAAAGTAATATTAACAATAATAATAAAAATAATAATCATCATCATCATAATTATCATCATGAAATATTATCTATACATACATCAAAAAACTAGAACAATCACCATCTGTTAAAAAAATCTCTACTTATATTCTCTCAATAATACACTCAGCCTTGTCTTTACATTAATCCCATTTGCTGCCTCTGTCTCTAATTTCTTAGTCCATTCCAGTTCCTTGGTTTGACAATAATATTTTCCCTTATCCATACCTTTCTCTTATTCTTTTACAGTCATATCTCCGATGTCGTGGTTCTTTCCATTGAAATGGTCTGCCACTGGTTTCATTCGTTTCAATCTTGCATACGTTTTGTGTTCATTCATTCTCTTCTTAACCGTCCCTGAGGTCTTACCAACGTAAACCGCCTTTCAACACGTTCTACATCCAATTCCATAAATAACGTTGTGCGCACTACATCCTGAATCATTCTTTTCAATTTCATCCTTGTCAAACGCCTTCACGTGTTTACTCATCATATAACAAACCACACATTCACCTTTACAGCAACCATTTTTTACTGTCATTCATTATCTGGTTTAACTTCTGTGTACAAGAATATCACCCAGGTTTCTGTCTCTTCTATAGGCCACAAGAGGCGGCTCTCCAAATATGCTTCGCTTTCTTTCAGATTTGTGTAATGTTTTCAAATGTTTTTTCACAATACTATATATATTTGGTAACTGTTTTCCATATGTTAACACAAGTGGTACTCTCTCTAACTTGTTATTACTACTCTTTTTCTTGAGTAGCTCTCTTCTATCAGCATCATCCGCTTTCTTTTACTGATAGTCTATTAATTTCCCGCTGTATAAATTTCACGCTTTCTTGACTGCCTCTTCAATATTCCACTGTAGTTTTTTATATCCCTCAGTCTATCCGTTTCAATCTTACAGCTAATCCGTAAGGCACCTTCCGTTTTACATGCGCTGGATGGCATGAATCTTTGTTTACATATAGGTGTTAGTCTGTAGGTTTAACATGCAGATCCGTTATGCACCCCCCATCTTTCAAACTTACAAGCGTGTCCAAAAACTCTATCGTCGTTTTGCTCCATCTTAGTTTAACTTTTATGTTTTTGTTAATTTCATTTGCATTTATTTTTTAATTTTATCAATTAATCACCACGAACCCATAGCCCAAAACCATCATCTGTATACCTTTTATAAAATAAAGGCGCTTTCTCATAGTTCATAGTTCATTAACTCTCTATCCCACAGCCGCATGTAGCTACATGCTAAGTTTCGTCTCAGCTTTGTTCCTATTGCTACCCCCCAGTCTGAACATACTTTTTATTGTTAAATTGGAAAACATTATTGTCTAATACAGTTTCTATCATGCGCATTACAGCATCTGAACATATCCATTTATTTTCTATATTCTCTAAAGCCTCTAAACAAGTTTGTAATCCTTCTTGTCGCGGGATCGATGGATATCATTTTACAATATCAAAACAAAACAATATAACAGCATTATCAAAGGTGGTTTGTATTTCTTGAAGTTTATTCAAAAAGTCTGCCGTATCCCGAATGTAGCTTGGGCTTGCTTCAACAAATGCATTCAGTTCTTTCTCAGCTACCTCAGCCATTCTTTCCGTCGGAGTTCCAATATCACTTACTATAGTCCTACATGGCATTCCGTTCTTGTGGACTTTTGGATTAACCTTTAAACGACCGCTGGTAGGGAATTAAATTATCCCTTAATTCCTTCGATATCTCTCCATCTCTTACCAATTTTAGAAGCTTTTAGTGCTTCGGATCGTGATTCACCGTTTGTTTGTTTAAACGTCTTATTTTTCGATACCTCCTTTTCAAGTTCATTTACGTATACATCTGTGTCAATAACCACAACGTCGGACCCTTTGTCCGCCGGTCGGATAACTATACCATTATCGCTAAGAAGTGATCTCCTCGCATGTTGTTCACTCGTCGTTAAATTCTTTGAAATATTCTTCTGCATGCCATGTATGTCTCCTTTCACTTTTTCAATATAAACATCTAACCATGGATCCCTGTCTTCTCCTGGTGTGAAAAAAGCTTTCTTTCTTCAGCCATGGCTTACCCTCATCTGGTTGTTTTTGCTCATTATTGTCATTAAGGTCATATAATGTTCGTGTAGTCGCATTCTTCTTTCCCATTCTATGAAATCACTCTGTACTTTTAACATATCTAATTTCACCCGTGTTGGTATGAAGGAGAAACCTTTACTGAGTAAACTTATTTCATCTTGCGTTAAACCTCTTGACGATTGGTCTATGACAGTGTCACATTGTTGCCTTCCTTTTTTTTATCACGTCTTGATTTTTTTTCATTTGTTATTAACGACCGGGGTCCATCAGATGTCACTCACTCACACAGTTACGCAATTACACGCTCACACGCGATAACTCGCACGAGATTACGCACCCACACAGAGACACAAACACGTACACAACTCATACGCATACACTCATACAAATGGAATAATCGAAGAAATTTATCTACAAAGCTCATTTATAATTGTTATTGTATTATACATGATACATTATATTTATTGATACATGTCCGTATATTGGCGCGAAAATTGACGTGCAACGTCACGCAGGCTCATGACGTTAAAGTTAATATGGTTTCTGACTGTGACTGTTATAACCTTATTATTTCACAAAGTCAACGGGTATACTAACTTCTGTAATACGTTTTAATACTCGTGGGGTACTTATTGTTGTGGACTTGTCAAAGTTTAACGTTTATATTAACTCAGCTGTTATAAGAATTTATTTTAATCGTGTCAATGTTGAAATAATGGCCCAGTTGCTCGTATATATCGTTAAATATTTAACGTTAATTTAACGGATTCTTTAACGATAAATTAACGTTAAGCGTTAAAAGCTCCGTTAATTTATTGTCGTTAAAACTTTCAGTTGCTGGTAAAATATTTTCTTTAACTCTCCGTTAATTTAACGAAAAGTTAACGCAAAATTTAATTTACCTACTTAGCATCGTTAGCATCAATGTTATAAAAATAAAGATGAAAAGTGCAGTGATTTGCTACAAGCTTTTAATAGAAATAATACAGAAATGTTACTGTTTTTGTTGTATCAGTTTAAATCATGTTTAAAGCATATAAATAGATAACTGTACACATGTGGCAGAAATTATTCCCAACTTTCCTGCGTCTAAAAATAACATTTAAGAGGTTATTTTTTTATTTGTTATCTTAAGGACCCTTTTTACCTTGACATTTTCTGGTTTTTCTACACTTGGTTGAGCATTTGGACCCACATATTCAGCCATTTTGAATTAAAGAAAAGAGGAAGTTGAAGATGCAAACAGGAAGTAAGGTTAATCTCCATAGCAACACCTTAACGTTGATGTTAAACACTCAACATCAACGTTAAATGTTACTTATCAACGTTAACTAACGCTGATGTTAATTCTGTGATCAGCAACAGATTTTTTAACGGACCGTTAGCTAACGTTAACGTTAATAATTTAACGTTAGCGTTAAAATATATCCGTTAAATTTAACGGAAAATACAAGCAACTGGGCCAATGTTTTATCAATTTTAAAGGCTAAACACGGAAAAGATTAAATGTTGCGTTTCAGATTAATGTGACGCATATTTATCACAAAGAAAATATTATTGCAACTACATGAAGTCTAGTTTCTGTATAATTGTTGCATCAAAATACAAAAAGCATAAACATATCTTGATTTACACGACACTTACTGGTGTATTTAAAATAAAGGGAGAGAACTGTGCCGTCACATTAATTTTTTTTATAATGAAACTGGAATTTTTGCGTACTGAAACACTCGTTGCTTTAAAGACTGCGTCTTTATTAGTGATTATTTTTTTTTATAGAAGATCAAAATATGATAAAATAATGATGACAAATTTTAAATATGTGTTGCTAAATTTCAAGACATTTGTAAAAACAAAGCATATACCTTTTTAATTTTAGTTGATTTTTTTTTCAATTTAAATACTTTATATTCATTTTCGTCTTGTAATAAGTTGATTTTTAAAAAAAAATGAACAGCTGACATTAACGTTTTTTGTTTATTTATTGTCACAGTATTGGTTTTCCATATTTTGGCGGCCATATTTGACGCAATCTTGAATTTGTCTTTTTTCCAACACTTTTGAAACCGCTAATATGCAGTGCCAAAACCTAAAGACACTTGGGTACATTTTGGTGAAAAACACCACTTGTTATGTTTCGTAGACCAAATGTCAGCAATACTAGATAGTTTGCAATATTATAAGAGGAAGTTATTTTTCTACAATAAATGTTTCCAGATAATTAAATATGTTACCTGAGTTATGTATCTGTTATGTAAGAAGCAAGACATAACATCTGTTTTAATATGAAGCTTACTCGACCTTAAAAGTTTGATTAATGCTATTTATTTGTTCATGATATTGTTGTAGCTTGGATGAATACTTACTTCACCATATCTGTGCACAAGTCGTTTGAAGACGGGAAGAATGGCGTAAATGGAGTGAATTGTACGGTTTACAGTGGAGACCCGTTAGTACGGGCACAAAAGTTTGACTGCGGACAAGCAATCTATGGTAAAGCAGTGAGAATAACAGATTGGAAACCATATAGTTCACAAAACCGTCTTCAGATCTGCGAAGTGGATGTGTGGCTCCTGCAATAAGATCCGAACTGAAGGTTTTCAGTAATCCGTGGAAATATCAAGGAATGCCTAAACTTCTTAATTTGAAGATCATGCTGCATTTAAAGATAACAGTTCCAGCTCGCTCTATTTTCATCCAATTTCAGAAAAAAAGTTGGTTATTTACTTTGAATTTTATATATAAAAATAAATCAATATATTTCTATTATCAAGCAAACATTTTCATTTGAAAGTTATGACCCCTTACGGATTTCAGTACAGTTCAAATGTAATATTGTGTTGCACGTCACTCCTAAACTATATTAGCCAAAGTCATTAAACTTTATAAGTATTGTTGACCATAATGTGTACCCCTAGTAGTACATTATTGTGAGGTAAATGTGATTGGATTATCTGTAAAGTGTACTGTGACCTCAATATTGGCTTTTTGACAATGAAAACTTAGAGTGGGGGCAATTTTGTTCTATGGAAATATCTTTAGTTAAAACTCATGTTAAATAAATCAACTTATCTGTGTATCTTTTATGATTTTACATGTATTTCTTTTGGTTTAGTGTAAAATCCGTTTCATGTTTCGTGATATAAGAGCCTAGTGTAAAGCAAAATCTAATATAGATCAGTGTATGAACTGAACTTCTCTTGTTATTTTGGGTGTATTTTTCTTACTCGTAAATGTGTGTTAATATCTGGTTTGCTTTTCAAACCCGCTGCTGGGACTTAATTTGTGCAAGATTTAAAAAAAAATTCTGACTTTTATATTTATTTCAAGCACGGAAGGTTAATATGGAGTTGAAAGAATTTATATTTACCTTTCTCGTTTATTTGTTACTCATAAGTGTTCTCTCAATATGTTGTTTTTTTAAATTTGGGGCGCCTCAACGGAAAGATTTAGTCGGTGAATTTTTTGACAAATCAGTTTTTACTGTATTTTTCGAAGAAAAAAAAACAACCTTTATTTACACAAATCTTAAAAATGTTATTTTGTTATATATTTTGATAAAAAAATATGCGAAAAAAAATTAGTTTTTACTGCTCACTTTATGACATCATTTCATATGTTGGCGTGAACTGTTCGGAGGTCTTTTTTGCTGTGACGCTCTGTAAATTGAATTTTCGTTTGCTTATTATCACTAGTTGCTTTATGATTCTTTTCCTTGTCTTATAAGGAAAAACTTTGTTAACATGTGTGAAAATTTAATAAGCAAAATACGTTCCACTTAACAATAACAACTTAAAGTTCCGAGGCGGTACCCGAGTTTTATTAAATTTGTTATGCCCCCACAAAGTGGTAGGCATATAGAGTTGCACTCGTTCGTCCGTACGTTCGTCCGTACGTCCAAAATGTTGTGGCATCAACTTCTCCTAAACTATACGGCGGATTTCTTTCAAAATTGCAAATATTATCGAGCAGGATGTGTAGATGATCGTAAAGAAAGTATTTTTTTTCCTGCGACCATTTTTACCAGAGTTATTGCCCTTTGATAATTTCAGTTATTAAATCTTGTGGCATCAACTCCTCATTAACTATCTGAGGGATTTCTTTTAATTTTGCACAGATGATCAAGCAGGATGTGTACACCCTGGCTTACCTGGTACGCTTCGCGTACCCTGGTTCGCACCATGGTTCGCACTACGCCGTGATCACGGCATATGTAACGCTTTTAACCGGCATAACCGGTATCAATGTAGGAGATTTTGTGGGTTAAGGTAAGAAAATCGCAGAGTTTTTGGTTAGATATGTAAATAATACTCAAACTAATAGGCCTGTATGGCTTTCAAAACATGACCATTTATGATTCTAGTCTTCTCTGTGTCCCGAATACAGAAGTTTGCTCAATCTTTCGTGAAAACGGACCGCTCTGTTCTACAAAAGTTGTAAATTTCCTGTTCAAACGTAATTTTCTTGAGATAAACTAAAGTTTAGTGAAGAATTATAACTGCATAAAAATTATCTGTGTTGAAAGACAACGCTGTGTAAAATTTGTGTGTGTTTTATCTATATTTTACTTTCTTCTTGCCAAAAAAACGAGACGCCACGCACTTGATTTTTGCTACGCTGCGTATCACGGCATTTTATTCGATGCTGGTATAAAACTATACTTTCTTTGTCTAAATCTTTTACTGTTTCTTCACATTAAATTGAGCTGTAGTTTTTTGTGTTGGTATATATTGCAAAACAGAGTTTGGTATGCTTAAACAATTCTTCCATCAACAAGCAGGAGCGGATCTGGAGGGTATTCTTTGGGGCTCAACCCCCCTTTTTTCGCATCAATATTTTAAATGGGGATTATGGCCAGAAAGTTGGAAGTATCACATAACTACCCTGTGACAGACCTAAACGAACTTCTTTTGTGGAAATCTTTGATCCGACCATAACAAAGCTAGCAGAGTATTTCACACAATACCGGAGTCCGCTACCGATGAAAACACCAATCAATAATTTGTGAAAGGAAAGATAGGTTTATCTGACTTTGATTGTTTCAATACAATTTAAATTGAATCATAAAAATCTACCCCTTGTTAAGAAGCAGTAGGGTGGGGCAAATCAACATTAAGCGTTGTTTCAAAATTTTTCTATTATATGTTAAATGACCGAATATATTAATGTTTATCAATCTTAATGTTTATTGACAAAAATCATTTATTATAGAAGTCGGTTTAAAGACTACATTTTGAAAGATCGTATTGAAAAGAATGCGGAGTTTTACAAAAAGACATTGATTTATGTTATATTTTTGCGTTCAACTAGTCTTATTTTTAAACTACTAATAAAGGGACTATCCGTGGTCCAATTTTGGATATGTTGTTGTTTATACTAAATGTGACGGGTATTAAAAACTTCTTTTTTGTTGCAATTTTGCCTAGGTTTGACGTATTTTTTCGTAATGTGACTGTTCTAATTATATTTATTGCAAGTTACTGACTTGACCTTTGACATGTGGTTAAAATGAAATATTGTACATTATGCTGTTATCAATTTAATCTGTGTACCAAGTGTATGATATGCAGGATCATTATTTCATCAAAGGTCTAAGGCCATGTATACATAAATAAGAAAAAAATACTTTTATAACTTTATAAGTATTCAAAACATTCATTTAAATGGCAGTACGAAAATTATGCTCGGCCTATTATTTTCTCCAATGGTCTACGGTAGGTGTCTGTTATTAAAACAGAGAAAATTTAATATTTCAATAACTCATAAAGTAAAGTAAACAAGATACAGTGATGACACTTGGTATACATATTTGATGTAAAGTGATTACAGCATTATGTACATTATTTCATTTTTCACTACAGGTCAAAGGTCGGGTCAGTTATTTGGAATAAACATTAACTTTCACAAATTATTGATTGGGGTTTCACCCCTGTTTTGCGTGCCATACTCTGATAGCCTTGTTCAAGATTGGATGAGGGATTTTCAAAAGAAAGGTGTTCGATTGGGTCAGTCTTATGGTAGTTATGTGATGATTCTAACTTTCTGGCCATAATCCCATAAAAACTAAATATTGCAAAAGGGGTTTTGAGCAACTCAAAATAACACCTTTTGAATCCGCTTCTGCCTGTTGATAGATGAATGTTTAAGTATATCAAACTCTGTTTTGCAATGTTCACCAACACAACAAGATTATTATTAGATGTGAAGAAACAGTTTAATATTTCGACAACTAAAATATAGTTTAATACCAGCATCGTATAAAATGCCGTGATACCCATCGAAGCAAAAATCAAGTGCTGGTGTACGGTTCTTGGCCTCCCATTTTTTGCAAGAAGCAAGTAATTATAGATAAAGCACACTCAAATTTTACACTGCAGTGTCCTCCAGTGCAGTTTTATGCAGTCATAATTATCTACCAGATTTCATTTTAGATCAAGAAAATTATGTTTGAAACAGGAAATTGACAACTTTTGCAGCACAAAGAGGTCCATTTTCACGAATGATTGGGCAAACTACTGTATTCTGGACACAGAGAAGACTAGAATCATAAATAGTTATGATTTGACAGCCGTAAAGGTCTGTTGATTTGAGTATTGTTTAAATATCTAACCAAAAACTGCGATTTTCTTACCTTACCCCACAAAATCTCAAACATTGACACCGGTTATGCCGGTTAAAAGCGTTGCATAGGCTGTGATCACGGCGTAGTGCCGTTCGCGAAGCGTACCAGGTTAGCCAGGGTGGTGTAGATGATCGTAAGGAAAAGATTTTTTCCTACGGACATTATCACCATAGTTATGGCCCTTTGTTTATTTCCGTAATAAAATCTTGTGGCATCAACTCCTCATTTACTATTGAACGGATTACTTTCAAACTTGCACAAATGATTAAGCTGGACGTGTAGATGATCGTGAAGAAAAGATTTTTCCTGTGGCTATTTTTACCAGAGTTTTGGCTCTTTGTTTATTTCACTTACAAAATTTTGTGGCATCAACTCCACGTTTTCTATTTGGCTGATTTCTTTCATGACACATGTATGTAGATTTTTGTAAAAGACATTATCTTGCAACCATTTTCACCAGACTTATAGCCCTTTGTTTATGTTGGTCATTAAATTGTGTGGTACTTAGGTCACTTCTTTTTCATTTTCTGGTTTACGAGACCGGCGACCGTATTTTTATTAAAATTGAAAAAAAAATAAAAATCGATTTTGCCGTTTTTATTTTTGCCGATGGTCGAGAAAGTGCGAGTACGAAAAATAACATTGAGACCGAATTTCGCGCCATAAACGACATCGGCAATTTCCGTCGTCACAGACATCAGCGAATGTGAATCTAACGAATCTCATTGGCTGGTTCGTATGTTGACGAATCGGGGCGAGAATCCAGCATGGCTGCGACAGGGAGTGGAAATTATTTTCAGTTGTCTTTGACAAAATCGGAGCCTGGTGGAACGTGTACAAAAAAATTCGTCAGAAGTGTCGAAGGAGAAGACGTTGGAGGTCTACTCTCGAGGAACATCACTTTCGAAAATGTTATGGTTGGTACAGTAGACTCCACGAAATCGGGTATCGGCTATAAGAATATATCGGCAAATGGGGTACGATTTTCGAACACAAAACCATTTCCTATATAAGCAATGTAAATTTTATCGGCCATACGGGTATGGGATAAGAAAATATATCGCCAAATCGAATAGAAAATTTGCATTTTTTTGGCCAAAACTGATTGAAATCGAATATTTTCATCGCCTGTTTACAGGAAATGACACCGGATGTACCGTTTATCGTCCGTATCAAAGCCTATGACACCCTTATTATTTGTCTATTGTCAGCTGATAAATCCAATTAAATATTTTGACAGCGATGAACAGGGACAGTGAAGCCTCCGGGTAAACAAACTGTAACCTGTCACCTCTTTTAAACAGCATATTCAATCAGGCATTAAAAATCTGTTACAAATACACAGCAGCCTAGGACTATCCGTTATCGAGACGTTATTGGTACATGTACTTACAATAATCCACGTTTAAATTCCATTGTCTCTTTAATTATCGCATAAATTAATCCGCACAATTCAGAAACAAAAAGTAATTTCTCAATTATGTTTAAAAACACTCATAGAATTTTGTACATTTCTTTGATCCGCCTTCCATGTTAATTTCATACGGAGACTGAATTTGATTTGACAGTCAGTATGGAGGTAAACATTGATACCAACCATCAATAAAATGCAACTTCAAAGGAAATTGTCGGCTCGTATCAAGACTGTGTTTTTTTGTCGGCTCTGCTTTGAAATCGTTTGATCTACAAAACTGTGTACGTGACATTTCACATTTTTAGCTGGGTTAAATTGGTTGATGATGCAATAATAATGAAATATGATACTTGAGATAAAATGGGGATGCAATTTATTATGGAATATGTTCGCATTGGTTAGTGTTTTAATACTTATTTAACATTCACGTTGTAAATGTTGCGGTAGCATAATATAATTTGAAACTTCGATTTTGTAGCAGAACATGACAGAAGGGTCTGTTAATCAATCAATAAACATATAAAATAATGCATATTTATCCAGAACACGATCTATCTGACCTCCCTTGTCAACAAATATTTGCAGATTTCATGATGAATACGATTACCGGCCAATCGGGTACTCCGGGCAATAGAATATTTTTAGCTGACAATTTGTGTATTCGATTTGCTGGAGTCTATTGTAATAGGTTGTTGACATATTGTTAACATCATGTAAATTCGCGACATGAAATTATTGATTCTGAGACCCACCGATATAGTCTGATAAATTGTAATGTATAAACGGTGTTTAAGCAGCTGGAAATCAAATGTTTGTTAACATGTCAGGGCACTTGTTTGGCCATTTTTGGGGCTGAATATGGGCCCCATTCCCCTCTCAAAATAGTATGTTTTTTCCCCTATCTCAGGAAAATATTCCCTTTGAAAATCTAAAACAAAGAATTGAATGGGACTCCCGAAAATGCATGTAACTAAAATTGTTTTATTTGTAAGTCTAGTCACAAAAATATACTAGCTATTAAAAACAGAGGTAGAACAGAATGTTATGAGTAAGTGTGACACTTCAAAGTCAAACATACGTATATGACTTCAAATTCCCCTTTTTGTCTTAAAAAGACGCAAAATTCCCCTTTATGAGGGTATGGGTACCTGTCACCAAAAGTTGTCTAGTGCTCTGCATGTATATGTGGTCTGATATTAAAATTTATTTTTATTTTTATTTCGACCTGCCGGTGAACATTTTTTTGAAAATTTTCGTAAACCAGAAAATAAAAAAGAAGTGGCCTTACTCCTCATTTACTTATCGTGATCCCCACATGTTGTAATACCTTTTATACAATTTTGTTAAAAAAGGTTGTTGCAGCAGTGGGGGCATCAGTGTCCTGAGGACACAGTCTAGTTTTGTTTGAATTGTTTCCAAATTGTTTTATGCATTGTCTGTTACTTTTAATTGGTATTAAAAAGTTTATAGTTCGTAGTTCGTGTTGAAAAATTCAATATCTTTGTATGTTGCTACTGTTGCTTTCCCAATATCATTTATTCTTCTAAGAAGGTTTGTTTGCCAATGTACTTACAGTTTATATTCTTACAAATAAAAAACAACAACAACTTATTACCTACTATTGTCTATTTTCCGTGCTAAGCGACATGTTCCGCTGATTTAAAATATATAATTGTGTTTGCTTGTAAGACTTTTAAAGTGTTTGGCTTCTCTTTTTGTTTCATTTAGGAATGGGTTGTATGGAAATGTCCTAATAAATACATTTTGTTCGTAAATATGACACATAATATGTTATATATAATTTTGTTAAAATGAGTGTTTATCTTAGTCCAAAAATTATTGCCACAGTATCAGTTGTCAATACTTTAGATTTGTCACTGCAATATGTATACGTTAATTATAAAATTAACATTGGCTATTATTTTGTTTTTTGTTTTATTTCGATACGTTTCTTATTAAATATAATGTATTATTTTACTGCAAATAAATTTTATTTGATTTGATTACATTATTTAATTTGCTGTTGGGGTATTTCAGCATTTTCGGATCGGCCGAAAATGAAAGAAAAAACGCACACTAATTTCTAACTAATTTCTCTGTCAAATGCTTTGCAGTATAATAAAACAATTATTTGGTTACGTGAAAATATATTTGATGATATTTTGCCAGTCTGTGTGTAATATATCTCGCAAATTGCTCCTATAATATGTCACGCAGACCGGTAATACATGTATATCCTCACGTATCCTGTCAAGAAACCAAACGACTACAGAATTTGGAAGAAATTCAGAGAAACGAAAGATCACCGTAAAACGCAACAACGCTCTATTAGTCAAAATGTCACAAATGGGCTGTTTAAAAAATGGCTAGAAAAGGAAAAGCATAGTGAAAAAGTATAGTTCATAATCAGTCCAGATTGGTTACTCCGTATTTTATGGATATTGAAACTGAGTAAAGAAATGAAAAAAAAATTGAAATCGGTCAACAGGATGCTCAGATATTGTCAGCTACATTTTTGTATCTGTTACATTTTCCTACATAAGTTAGAACGCAATTAATAAAACTCCGTTTACGGAGGTAGAGCCTTAATGGTGTCTACCGTACTTTAAGCGAGGAATTCGGTGGCTGCTTTCCAATATGGCGGATAAAATCGTGAAATTTTGATACTTGTCCCGATATTTTCACACCGTACGCACATAATATTCAAATATTTCCCTTAAAAAAGTTATTGAAAAAAACCTTGCAAAGTTTGTTGTGGTTTTTTATTGTCCCTCGCGATTTTTTCAAAATCTGCACATGTCCCAACGGAGCATGTGTACGCTAAATAATGTTCAAAATGGATTATGTTGATTTTCTAGAAAAATATGTTCTATCGCCAAACAATTAAGCTTTAAGCGAAGTCTTGTAGCTGATGTACTTTTAAGCCATATTTGGTGGCTGCTGTCTAGTAATCTCCTTCACAGAGCCGTACCGTTCCGTACTCCCACTTAAGCCCCGGTCACAACCCGCCGTACGTGCAAGTGCGTACCTCTACGTGCAAAAACGTGGGCCAAATTCAGGGATCCGTACGTGGTGAGTACTGTCTCCGTACGGATTTGGGAGCACGCAGAGACGCCGTAGCATTTTAGTGCATGCAAAATTGCTGCGTGCGGGCTACGGAATCACCACCAGTACGGGTGACGTGCGTGCCCTGTACGTCCGCGAGCGCATAACGCATTGCCTCTGAGAGTCTTAGCGTGGTCCGTGCTTCCTCAGTTCGCCTGTCCAAAACGCGCACAGAACTCAGGCGGACCTTACAGAGCAAGTACGTGCTCCGCACTTACAACGCACGGTGTGCGCAGGGACCTCTGCGGTGTATAAAATATATATCGAGCATCGATAGGTCGTCCTTAAATATATATCACCCAACAGCGACCGAAATAACCTCACGTTCACCGCACTTGCACGCACTTACAACGGGCGAGCGAGTACAACTCACTTACCACCTACGGAACGAATGATGCACGCAACCTTTTACCCCTAGACGTGGCGTGCGGGCCAAGTACTCACACGTTGCGCAACCATGAGTGTGACGTGCATACTTTCTGCCTGCTCTTGCCACGTCCGACCAAAAAACGCCGCGAACGTAACCTCCGCAGAACACGGACGGTCAAATAGACGCACGGCGGGTTGTGACCGGGGCTCAACACAAATCGCTGAACCACGTATTGTGTCGAGACAAAATTAACCTCTTTTTGCACAAAAATGTTGAGCTAAATGTATTTATCCTTACCTCCTACTTTTATGTGGATTTCAGCATTGTATTGTTAATCTTAAGTCAACTATGTCTGTTCCAACAATTACAATATACACTTAATCCAAAGGTTTCCGTGAAGATTCAATATATGTCAAGAGTAGTAAATGCGACCGATTCAATTGAATTTTAATGAATGTCCTTGTTATTCAACAACATTTGTTTAGTTGAAACAATAGTAGCATACAATTGTTTCACTTTGTGATAAAACAAACATTATTATCTCCTGACTTAAAACTTTCAAAACGTTTGCTTTGTGGTTAATTTTTTATTTAATTCGTTCGTAATATTAACAACAATTCAGTCATGTAACGATGGTCAGTTGACCTACTCGCACGTTTCTGGGAAGGAATAGCCGACCAAACCGGAATACTCATCATGGATGGGGGTTGACAAACATTTAAACTACACATTCGACTCCGCCTCAACTAATAGGTATTTCATCAGGCTAGGTATTTACCAATATAGATGAGCGAAATGAGCGATGTATAAAGCATATTTTAGTTTTCTCTGTTTAATTATTTTTTATATTATGACAATTGAATGCAGTTCGACCGCGTATGCATTTCTATTATGTTGTTGTTGTCGTTTTGCAATTTTCTTGTGGTTGAAGAAACATTAGATTAAATCTGATTTTCCGACGAACAATATGAAAAAAATGAGCGCTTCTCGATTGGTTGTCCGATGCGCTAGCACTGAGCCATCGGGCCTTGTACATTGTATTAGATTTTTACTATGTGCAATTTTATGTGTACTTTGTTGTTCGTCTCCCATGGCAAAACAAAGCTAAAAGAACTGTTTTTGGTATTTAAGGCTCTTTGAATACCAGTTGATTCATCACATAAATTTTAAACAGATTTTTTCGGTCAAATGATAGCCAGTTCCTACTGAGAAATGCGGGCCCCAAAACATATTTACACTTTGGTGTTTCGTTAAACAGTAGATATTCAACAGAAAAAACTAATTTAATATATGAAATGCATTTTAATTTTATTTCAAAGGGACCATTCAGAAAGCAACAAAATAATTAAAAACCATCGATAGTTTTAGCTTTGTTTTGAGACAACTTTTTGAACGTTTTTGTGTTGTTGTTTTGTTGTTTTTTTTGTCATGAGAGAATAATGATTGTTTTATCACAAAGTGACAAAATTGTATGCTGTATTATTTGAAAAAAAAGTGTTTTTTTTTTTTTTTAAACAAGGACAATAAAATTCAATTGAATCGGTTGCATTTACTACTCCTGACAGATCGTGAACTTTCAGGGAACCTCTGGATTTAGTGTATATTGTTATTGGATATTTGGAACCGACATAGTTGATTAACAATACAATGCTGAAATCAAGTAGAAGATAAGGTATTTTAGTACCACGAAAGATAAAAACATTAGGCCCATTTTTGTGCAAAATTCACTAAAGAGCCTACTTTTGTCTCGACACATAACGTTCATCGTTTTATGTTTGTGGGAGTAGGTAACGGTACGGCTCTGTGTAGGAGATTACTAGACAGCAGCCTTCAAATATGGCTTAAAACATCAAGAGCCACAAGAATTGACCATGAACCTTAATTTTTTTGGCGAAAGAACGTTTTGTCATTTTCGTATTTTTTCTAGAAAATTAAAACAATCCACTTTAGACATATTTTGTCTAAAATATGCTTCGTTGTGGCATGTGTCTAGCAGCTTTTGAAGAAAACAACAGATTCCCGCGAGGGCCAATAAAAAAAATAACTTTTTTATGAGGACAGCGAGGACGCTCAAATAAAAAACATATTTAATCGTAAAGATCGTAGATCCAAATGGGATATGTCATTAAAGGAAATATTTGATTATAATGTACATACCTTATGAAAATATCCGCACAAGTATAAAAAATTTCACGGTTTTATCCGCCATATTGGAAAGCAGCAACCAAATTCCTCGCTTAAAGTACGGTAGACACCATTTAGGATCTACCCCCTGGTTCAGAAACAAAAATAATGTATCCAATTAAGGGCAACTCAGTAATTTGTCGAACCAAGCAAATGTTTGCTTCATTCACCTGTTTGACAGGAATACGAGTTATACATTTATATCCTGAAATTTTAATTATGAAAGTGAAAAGTATCGTTTTATTGTATGTGCAAAGAAGGCTTTTGCAAAACAAATAGAAGATATGTGTTTTTATTTTATGCTAACCAATGAAATACTGAGTTCTATCAGTGAAATATATTCCATATCACTCACAGTGTGAGGCCACTTCTTTTTTATTTTCTGGTTTACGAAAATTTTCAAAAAAATGTTCACCGGCAGGTCGAAATAAAAATAAAAATAAATTTTAATATCAGACCACATATACATGCAGAGCACTAGACAACTTTTGGTGACAGGTACCCATACCCTCATAAAGGGGAATTTTGCGTCTTTTTAAGACAAAAAGGGGAATTTGAAGTCATATACGTATGTTTGACTTTGAAGTGTCACACTTACTCATAACATTCTGTTCTACCTCTGTTTTTAATAGCTAGTATATTTTTGTGACTAGACTTACAAATAAAACAATTTTAGTTACATGCATTTTCGGGAGTCCCATTCAATTCTTTGTTTTAGATTTTCAAGGGGAATATTTTCCTGAGATAGGGGAAAAAACATACTATTTTGAGAGGGGAATGGGGCCCATATTCAGCCCCAAAAATGGCCAAACAAGTGCCCTGACATGTTAACAAACATTTGATTTCCAGCTGCTTAAACACCGTTTATACATTACAATTTATCAGACTATATCGGTGGGTCCCAGAATCAATAATTTCATGTCGCGAATTTACATGATGTAAACAATATGTCAACAACCTATTACAATAGACTCCAGCAAATCGAATACACAAATTGTCAGCTAAAAATATTCTATTGCCCGGAGTACCCGATTGGCCGGTAATCGTATTCATCATGAAATCTGCAAATATTTGTTGACAAGGGAGGTCAGATAGATCGTGTTCTGGATAAATATGCATTATTTTATATGTTTATTGATTGATTAACAGACCCTTCTGTCATGTTCTGCTACAAAATCGAAGTTTCAAATTATATTATGCTACCGCAACATTTACAACGTGAATGTTAAATAAGTATTAAAACACTAACCAATGCGAACATATTCCATAATAAATTGCATCCCCATTTTATCTCAAGTATCATATTTCATTATTATTGCATCATCAACCAATTTAACCCAGCTCAAAATGTGAAATGTCACGTACACAGTTTTGTAGATCAAACGATTTCAAAGCAGAGCCGACAAAAAAAACACAGTCTTGATACGAGCCGACAATTTCCTTTGAAGTTGCATTTTATTGATGGTTGGTATCAATGTTTACCTCCATACTGACTGTCAAATCAAATTCAGTCTCCGTATGAAATTAACATGGAAGGCGGATCAAAGAAATGTACAAAATTCTATGAGTGTTTTTAAACATAATTGAGAAATTACTTTTTGTTTCTGAATTGTGCGGATTAATTTATGCGATAATTAAAGAGACAATGGAATTTAAACGTGGATTATTGTAAGTACATGTACCAATAACGTCTCGATAACGGATAGTCCTAGGCTGCTGTGTATTTGTAACAGATTTTTAATGCCTGATTGAATATGCTGTTTAAAAGAGGTGACAGGTTACAGTTTGTTTACCCGGAGGCTTCACTGTCCCTGTTCATCGCTGTCAAAATATTTAATTGGATTTATCAGCTGACAATAGACAAATAATAAGGGTGTCATAGGCTTTGATACGGACGATAAACGGTACATCCGGTGTCATTTCCTGTAAACAGGCGATGAAAATATTCGATTTCAATCAGTTTTGGCCAAAAAAATGCAAATTTTCTATTCGATTTGGCGATATATTTTCTTATCCCATACCCGTATGGCCGATAAAATTTACATTGCTTATATAGGAAATGGTTTTGTGTTCGAAAATCGTACCCCATTTGCCGATATATTCTTATAGCCGATACCCGATTTCGTGGAGTCTACTGTACCAACCATAACATTTTCGAAAGTGATGTTCCTCGAGAGTAGACCTCCAACGTCTTCTCCTTCGACACTTCTGACGAATTTTTTTGTACACGTTCCACCAGGCTCCGATTTTGTCAAAGACAACTGAAAATAATTTCCACTCCCTGTCGCAGCCATGCTGGATTCTCGCCCCGATTCGTCAACATACGAACCAGCCAATGAGATTCGTTAGATTCACATTCGCTGATGTCTGTGACGACGGAAATTGCCGATGTCGTTTATGGCGCGAAATTCGGTCTCAATGTTATTTTTCGTACTCGCACTTTCTCGACCATCGGCAAAAATAAAAACGGCAAAATCGATTTTTTTTTTTTTCAATTTTAATAAAAATACGGTCGCCGGTCTCGTAAACCAGAAAATGAAAAAGAAGTGACCTGACTGATATAGATTCTATATCAGTCACTGTGACGAACTACTTTTTCAGACAATATTCTGTACGAATTCGGCCATTTTGTTTAAATTGTTTTCACTTTTATAATGTGTAGAGAATACTGAAATATCAAAGAAATATGAGGGGTGTCTTTAAGAATTTGAAACAAAAATAATTTTGCAAAAACCATTGGGACCAGTCGACAAACCTGTCATTATTATTATAAACAGCGGGTTTACGGGTCGTAGGCTTCCAACATGTCCAATGTGCAACATCCAGTTTCTAATTTTTCCAGCTGACTAGAATACTTGAAAAAAAAGCTAGTCTCTGTATTTCCTTGTCCAAAAGAATAGTCTTTATTTAATTTTTTCCTTCATTCAAGACTTCAGTCAGTTGAAATTTAACACCAGCAACAAAGCCATTTTCAGTTTTTATTTCGAAACCGAAATGGCCTAGACGCAGGCATAGAATCGGGATTTCTTATCTTCAAGCATATAAATCCATCAGCACAGAAAAAACACATTTTAGTCTAATCCAATCCAAAAAATATGTCCGAAATTGATTACACACTTGTCATGCCGGAAGGAATATCGTTTCTCGAAAATGACGTCAGTTTTCATTAGCCTTGGCTAGAGCGGCTCCTGTTTAAACCGGATTATAATACTAGACTCTCTCGTAGTACAAATGGGACTCTCTCGTAGTCAAATTATCTGTGAATCGTTTTTATTTGTCATTGATCACAAGTTGAATAAATCGTTAAAATTCAACACACTTGTTTTCCGATTTCTCATCCAATATGGCGGATTGTGTATTGCCTGACACAACTGTCAATGTATTCATACGCGACATATTGGTAAGTTAAAAAATAGTACTGTTATTTTTATTGAAGTTAGCATAAAATAAATAGAAAATTTGTTTGTTTTGAGTGGATATGGAATATATCACATCTCGAAGTGATACAATTTTTATATTTTCACTCGCGCTACGCGCTCGTGAAAATATAAAAATTGTATCACTTCTCGATGTGATATATTCCATATCCACTCAAAACAAACACATATCCTCTATTTACCAGTGTAAGATAAAAAAGTAGGGGAGACCGGGGATAGTTGTTGCACGGGGCAAGTTGTTACACTAAATTTTGCGACAACATTCCATCACTGATGAAGTTGGTACAGCTAAGCCTGCGATTCGGTTCCGTGTAAAATCGGTTTTGATCGGCGTGACACGCACGCAAAACGCTTCACGGTACACGCTAAGCGGTTTACGTTTCACGATGCACGCTTTAGCGCTTCACGGTTCGAACCGTGTGACCAATCAAATCACAGAGCGGTTTAACCGTGAACCGTGTGGCCAATCAAATCGCAGACGGATTGTAACGAGGTTGAGATAACAGTGTCGCTATTATGCGCCACACACGCACCTTGTACGTCTAACCCTGTACATTGAAATTTATAAAAACCAGATCACGAAAACTCTAACTAAAGCGGTTCATAGCCTAGGAATTGTATTGTCCCTTGAAATAATTCTGATAGAAAGAAATTACCGGTAATAAAGTATTTTAAATTAATAAAGTATATTAAAGGGCCGCTTAAATATAAACCCTTGTGGTTCATACTCAAATAATTTAATTTTGCTTTTGAAATAGATCTGATGCGAAGAAATTAGATCTACCCGTAATAAACATTTACTTAATATTTTAAAGGGCTTAAAAATAGACCCTTGTCTTGGACCGTGTTACAGCTAAGCCTGCGATTCGGTTCCCCGATTTTGCGTGAGAAACCTTGCGACGAACGATAACGCTCGCGCAGCGTGTAACGTGAAGCGTGGACCGTGGACCGTGAACCGTGATACTACAGCGCATGCGCACCGTGAAACCGCTCATGTCATTGCGCATGCGCACCGTGAAACCGTGAGATCTCAATACGCATGCGCACCGTGAAGCGTTAATTCATCAAAACAAAACTTAATAATGGCCATTTCTCGAATACATCCAAACAATTGCTATTTCTCAATGAATGTCTACTGTTTATTTGTCATATCTAATATGAAAACCGAAACAAGTCTACGAAAATAACACTTGCATATAAGGCAATCTGTATTTTGTTTTGAACAGGTCGTAGGCCGAAACGTACAGAGTTCAACATTGAAATGATTTTGTTGATTATATCCCTTATGATTATTATTAAAGTCTATTCCCCGAAAATCAGTTAATACTGGAGAAGAAGGTTAAGATTTAATTTACAGAACTTAATTGGTACCCGACATTTTTAAATCGGATGAATTTTGCGGAGATTCGACACATCCTGCACCATTCGCTCAATATATTAAGGTTAATTTTGACCTGAAAGTGATCAAGACAACAAACACATCGGTCTTATCAGGATCTATGCAAGCCCTCTCTAGTTTAATAAGGTTATTCTTGACTAAATGTGGATGGTGCAAATTCTGATCAGACAGCACTAAAGTACAGAATGATCTGGATCTACGACATGTTTTTGACTTCCTTGCAGCTTGGTCAGCTAGGGTATGCACAATAGTCGCATTTCATCTCATTGCGTTATTTCTAGCCAAAAAAATGGAGCAGTATGTGGATCCTTATCAGACAGCATGTATGTGCATGCTGATCTGGATCTACACTAGCTGCAATGAGATTGATCGGGGCTTTTCTAGATGCTTTTAAAAATTCACAAGATTATTCTTGACCAAGATTTGTCTAGATTTATAAAGTTTTATTCCTGACCAATCAATAAATGGATCGTGTAAATCCTGATCAGACTGCACAAAGCACAGGCAGACCTGGATCTACAGTGGACTCCCATCTGTGTTGCTTGATGAGCTAGGAAATAAACTAGTCGCTTTCTTGTCACAAAGGTTATTTTTGACCAAAAAATAGAACAGTACGAGGATCCTTATCAGTCGGCATGGATGTGCATGCTAATCTAGATCTACACTGACACATCATTGAGTCTGATTGGGGTTTCATTCAATGCTTCTAGATTTATAAGATTATTCTTGACAAGGCCATGTCTACATTCATAAGTTTATAACTGACCAATAAGACTTCCTGACTTCATGAATGTACAGGCAGATCTGGATCTGTGGTGCGCAGATCGCTGTGGTTTATCATAGGATATAAACTAGTCGCTTCTCGTCCCATAAGGTTATTTCTGACCAAGAATGAATCAGTGTGGATTCTTAACAGATGGCACAGATGTGCAGGCTGATGTGGATCTACACTGATGGCCACTAGATATAATCTGTTAATTCCTTGTTTTTATTTCTTTCCTGAATTATGTTCAGGTTTATGTAAGATGGGCACAAATTTGCTGCATCTGAATTGGCTTTTCAGTATATATAATAAAAGGTTGTGTTTTTTTACACTTACTAGTGTGTGTGTGTGTGTGTATGTGTTTTTGTGTTTATTTAAAGACGTCCTTAGCAGATCATATGGGCGTCTGTCTATTATTATTATATAACTATAATATTTAGAGTGCTCATTTTAAAAATCTAATGTACACTTACTACAGCAAAGACCTATATTATATGTAAGTAGATATGCATCATCGCATTTTCTCGCCTATGCACGCGGCCTGCGTTATCTTGAATCACAAGATCGCCATTTTTGATACCGAAAGCCTTCATCAATTTTGTCTATCATTAAAGCTTTTTTAATGAATGTTAAATACAAATTTGAATTGCATTAATTTAAAGAAAGATGCATATTCTTTATCATTAAACTCAGGTTCACTATTTACTTATTGATATAACAATCAAAATCACCAAAATTGCACCATGTAACCGTTCAAAGTGCCTTAGCCTGCAGAAAGCAAACATACAAATTTGAAATGCCGATCACATAAGGGCCTTAAAAAGATGTGATAATTTAGTCAATGTGTTCAAGAAGTATATCAAAATAACATAATAACATGAAGATCGATTAAAAGTGATGTAAACATGATTAAAATCCAGTCAACACGTAATTATCAGCTACAATATGGTGGCTTATATCAAGTGAAAATAGCGATTTGTTACGTGAAGTAATTCTCGTCCAGTCCACATATCAAAATGAGATTTACTAGATCAGTTAAAGAGCGATGCGAATCTGTGTCTTTGACTAGAGCAAAATGCAGACGACAAAGTGAGTGGAATAGTTAAAAAATATTATGGCTTTAAGGCTGTAAAGATTCACTGGTGCACCAAATAATAGTGATCAAAGTGAGATGATGTTAACCGTGGTATCCCCATTATCATTATTTGTCTTTGGCAAAAGGAAAAAAGAACCTTTTTAAATAAGACCAGATCATGCAGTCTTACTGTAAATTATACATTACACAACTATGTTTAACCATTTACTTCACATACTGGTATACAGGCTTAAAAGAGTTTGCAGTGTTGATCCAGATCAGCCTGCACATATTTGTGGTTGGATCTGGATCTGCACTGGTCACATCTTGATTAGAAATAAACTAAGAAATGCGAACAGTGTTGATCCGAATCAAATGTGCTCGTTGATAGTGATCGACTATGTTGGTTCATGCAACAAAGGCGTATCTATGGAGTAAAAGGTTAAATCCCATTTTTATGTAAAAACATCAGGATTACATATAGATTTAGATTTGTTTCATATTCAATCTTGATATAGAAAATAACAATACAAACAGTAGTTAGAAAAAAAATATTTTAATATCACAAAAACAACAGAGAAGTACATGTCATCATATCAGAAATACCTTGCTTATAGCATTGCAGGTTGCCTAGAGAGTCACAGTCCTATTCTTTGAATAATCAAGCTAAAAAACATTGAAAGTACATAGTACAAAGTTGTATCTATGAAGTAAATGCATAGGGTTAACCCTTTCCTCCATAGATACACCTTTATTGCTTGGGCAAACAGTTTAGATCCAGATCAGCCAGCACATCCGTACTGTCTGATCAGGATCTAAACTGTTCGCTTTTTGATTCATTAGGTTATTTCTGACCAGAATGCGACCAGTGCAGATCCTGATAAGATGCACACAGATGTGCTGATCTGGATCTACACTGGTCGCACATGCGTAAAAATGCGTATATATGGAGGAAAGAGTTAAACAACTCTTGGCAATGACTAGATGATCCCCCAAACTATTTTGAGACAAAATAATGGATGTTAATATTTATGTAATACACGGGTAAACAGTAAAAGAGCAGCCCCGTTTTCTTTATGAGATTTAATTAGATAAATTCAAGTTAAATTAATTATGTGTATCAGCTATGTAGTTTAGTGTCTTTAAAATGTTTTAAAGATGATTCATTAACTGCTGGTTGCCACTGGATGCAGACTTGCTGTTTTCTGCTTCACTCGCAAATCTGGATCTCTGGATGCCGGCTCAACAGTTGAATTATTTAGTTCTGTGGCTGCTGGATGCTTTGGCGAGGAGACATTACAGGAAAGTGCTGACTGACATGTGAAACACATAATTTTTGCTTGAGACAGAATTCTTGCTTTATTTTTGCTGGCAACTAGGTATCAATGAAAGACTGTGAGGTTTCTGTCCTGCTTGGGAAGTAGTATTCTTCAGAGGAGTCTTCAATCAATAGCTTAAATTAAGTAGTTTCTTGCTGGAATATGCCTTGATGTTTGCATAATAATAACACTTTAGACTGTTCGACGTACAAGGCTCCACTGGCTGCTGGCTTGTGGAAATATTCTTGACAACTTCATAAAGTTTTAATATTTTATCCAATATCTTCAAGAATGCATTGTTAATTTCAATGTCTTTCACTTTCTCAAGATTCAAACAAAATACTTTCCACATCATAAGTCTGCATAGCGACATTCACTATATATTTTGATAATAATCAAATCTGTTGTACAACACAGTCCATCTAGACAGTTGCAAGATGTTTAGTCGTAATGGATTTCTTTTTGAGTGATGTGTCGAAATATAAGTTTCCATATCCATTCATAAAACACTACAAGTTCTTTTTCTTGTTGCCCTGAAAAAGAAGTAAGGTGTTTAAAAAGTGTGAAAAGACAAAGTTGATGCATGAATATATAATTATATTTTGCTGTCTGCTGGAAACAAAAGTTGAAATGTTTGCCTATGCTTTATAATGTATGATAAAACTAGAAATGTGTCCATAGGACACGGATGCCCCCGCTACGCATTGTTTTCAGACACTAAAGTGCAATGATGGGAATAATAGCATTTCAAAGACAGTGATGTTCGTGTAATTATAAGAATATGCATAAACTTGATGATCAAGTAAATTATTTGTGTTTGTGGCACTGTTGTCTTCTCATTACGGAAAAGTCTGTGAAGAAGTTGGTGGCAATGCAATGCAATGTCATAGTGAACATTTGTGCCAAGTTATTTTGAAATCCCTTCCTTCATAAAGAAGTTATAGCCCGAACAAGTAAATTCAAGTTTTAGTAACTGTGACCTTGACCTTGGACTTACAGGCATGGGTAATGTACGCAACACACCGCCTTGTCATGGTGAACATTTGTGCCATGTTATTTTGAAAACCCTCCATTCAAAACAGTTATAGCCCGGACAAGGAAATTCTATTTTTAGTAACAGTGACCTTGACCTTGGACCTACAGGCATGGACATGGTACACGACTCACCACCTTGTCATGGTGAACATTTCTGCCATGTTATTTTGAAATTACTCTATTCCTAACATAGTTACAACCCTGACAAGAAAATTCTACTTTAGTAACAGTGACCTTGACTTTGGACCTACAGGCATGGGCATGGTACGGGACACACCATCTTGTAATGGTGAACATTTGTGTCAAGTTATTTTGAAATCAATCTATTCCAAACAAAGTTACAGCCCGGACAAGAGAATTCTATTTTTTTTGCTAACAGTGACCTTGACCTACAGGCATGGGCATGGTACATGATACACCGCCCTGTCATGGTGAACATTTGTGTAAAGTTATTTTGAAGTCCCTCCATTAATAATTTTGAAGTCCCTCCATTAATAATGAAGTTACAGCCCGGACAAGAAAATTCTATTTTTAGTAACAGTGACCTTGACCTTGGACCTTCAGGCTTGGGTATTGTGCAGACACACTGCCTTGTCATAGTGAACATTTGTGCAAAGTTATTTTGAAATCCCTCCATTCATAACAAAGTAACAGCCCGGACAAGAGAATTCTATTTTTAGTAACGGTGACCTTGACCTTTGACCGACAGGCATGGGCATGGTACGCGACACATCGCCCTGTCATGGTGAACATTTGTGCCAAGTTATTTTGAAATCCCTCCATTCATAACAAAGTAACAGCCCGGACAAGAAAATTCTATTTTTAGTAACAGTGACCTTGACTTTCGACCTAAAGGCTTGGGCATGTATGTGACATACCGTCTTGATATGGTGAACAATTATACCAAGTTATTCAAAAATCCAATAAGAAATAACAAAGTTACAGAGCGGACAAGATTTTGCAAGAAAATTCTATTTTGAGTTACAGTGACCTTGACCTTGGACCTACAGGCATGGGTATTGTCATGACACACCGCCTTGTTATGGTGAACATTTGTGCCAAGTTATTTTGAAATCCCTCCATTCCAAACGAAGTTAAGGGCAAAGTGTATATTTTTCTTAACACAAAACAGAACATGTAAGTGAAAAAGGGGCATAATTTGAAAAATATTGGAAGCAGGCTTATGGGTCTTGTTGGTTTTGATGTAGATTTTGACGGTAAAATTATATTTCAAGTTTCAAGGCAGTATCTCAAGTAGTTTTAAAGTTATGGGCAAAATGCATATTTTGCTTAACACAAAATAAAGGAAACAAGATATATTCCTATTAAAACTAATGTAAATGGAAGTATCAAAGGGGCATAACTTATGAACGGAACATGTAAGAGCAAAACCCCACCTTTATGCACAACAACATATCAGGCCAAGCATTGTGGTAAAGTTTTATCAAATTCCCAGCAGAGGTGTAGGAGGAGTTGCGTTCACGAGATACACTCCTATTAAAACTAATGTAAATGGAAGTATCAAAGGGCCATAACTTCTGAACGGAACATGTAAGAGCGAAACCCCACCTTCATGCACAACAACATATCAGGCCAAGCATTGTGGTCAAGTTTCATTAAATTCCCACCAGTAGTGTAGGAGAAGTTGCGTTCACGAGATATACTCCTATTAAAACTAATGTAAATGGAAGTATGAAAGGGCCATAACTTCTGAACGGAACATGTAAGAGCGAAACCCCACCTTTATGCACAACAACATATCAGGCCAAGCATTGTGGTCAAGTTTCATTAAATTCCCACCAGTAGTGTAGGAGTTGCGTTCACGAGATACACTCCCATTAAAACTAATGTAAATGGAAGTATCAAAGGGCCATAACTTCTGAACGGAACATGTAAGAGCGAAACCCCACCTTCATGCACAACAACATATCAGGCCAAGCATTGTGGTCAAGTTTTATTAAATTCCCACCAGTAGTGTAGGAGAAGTTGCGTTCACGAGAATATCGGACGGACGGACAGGAGCAACTCTTAATTGCCGTAGCCATTTCATGGCGGGGGCATAAAAAGGTGTACTATGAATAAATATAACATATCCTCACTTTATGATCTGGATCTACACTTTTCTTTTCTTAGTCAGAAATTATCTATTGAATCAAAGAGTGAAGTGTAGATCCCGACAAGATGGCACAGCTGTGCTGGTTGTTCTGGATCTACATTGTTCACATATGGATAACAACCTTATTCCATGGAGTAGGTAAGCTGGGAATAGCTTAGGTTGTGAGAACAGAGAGAAGTTTCTAGTTTAAGGGGAAGTCGTGGACCTGCTCACTTATTAAATAAGAAACATACAAGAAAAAACTTCTGCATTGTCTCTGCATGTATGCAAAAGTCTATAATGGACCTGCAACCGGAATGAAGTGAGAGAGATTGTTGTTGTTGTTTTTCTTTGGGGTCTACACTGGGTCTACTTCAGCATTAGAGGCTGACCGGGGATTTGGGGAATTAATTAGCTCAATGCCCATGCAAAGACACACCTCTATAACATTCACTCAGTCCAGGGGTCCACTCTGCCAGTTACTTAGCAGAGGGAAACAGCAGTACTTTCCATAAATTTACTTTATGATGTCAAAATAATACAACACAGCATTTAGTTCTTATTCTTTATGTATCCAGTATTCCAAAATTCCATATATCCCAATATAATTGTCCAAGTGATATTTCAAAAGTTATTCTGAAGACTTAAAATGAAGTTACAAATTTCCAAGTTGTTTTTCCTACTTATGTTCTATTAAGACAAAATTATTCTATAGATATAAAAATAAAGGTTTTCTTAAATAACCAATAAAATTCTATGTAACAAATATGCAAATATAAAACCCCCAAAACGCTAATCAGTCTGTGGCTTGACACTAAGTTAATCAAATACCTGTCATTATACAGCCAAGCTGATAAAACCGTAAAAGTTACAAAAGGAAATTTCTTTGTATATTAATAGCAATAAGTTCCACAGATAATTTACTTAGTCTGTCAAAAATAAACCAAATACACTGAACAATAATATTGTCAAACAAAGAAGTATGATAAACTTAAATTTTTACCAATAACATATAGAAAATATTATAAAGACTAAATCTATAAAATTTCTTAACTCTTGAAACTTTTATTATGTAATAATAAGCGGGGTCCACTTAAACGGTGGCAGACCTAAATGCCGCTTTTGGGGATGAAAATGCCATACGAACATAAGTATTTAATTAAAAATTAAACATGTACCAGTAATTCACATTTTAGGCCATTAAGCATGTGACTTTTTACATTCACTGTTCTGTCATTCTGTTTAACCCTTTCCTCCATAGACACACCTTTATTGCGTGGGTGAACAGTGCAGATCCGGATCAGCCGGCACATACATGCCATCTGACCAGGATCTGCACTGTTGGCTTTAAGATACGTTAGGTTATTTCTGACCAAAATGCGACCAGTGCAGATCCTGATCAGACTGCATAGATGTGCCGGCTGATCTAGATCTATACAGGTGGTTCATGCGTAAAAATGCGTAAAGATGGAGGAATGGGTTAAATCATATACATTTATTTCCTATTATTGGTTTATTTTTAAAATTAAATAATTATGCATAAGGTCATGAATGTGAAGCATTTTATTATGTTTTAAGCACTTATTTATCTATGATGCAGTAGTCACAACAATTACTTTTACTCTTTTAGTAACATTTAATAATGCCATAATGATGCTTTTTTCACAAGGATGTTACAAAAAATCAATTGTTCTATTGAAATAATGTTTTATCTTTAGATATCTGCTTTTTGAAGTTTTTTTACAATTAAATTGAATCATTAGAAAATAATATAATTTTTAATTTGTTTTCAACTTTCCTCTGGCTTGAAAAAAACACAACTTGCACTTATTACAGTTGAGAAGAAAATTAAATAAATTAAAAGTCTCTTACTACACTGATAGCATGAAATAGTATAAATAACCCCAAGTCAGTTCCTTAAAACAACACTTCTACCCTAAATTAGCACATCTTTAATCTCTCACAAAGTGAACTACTTATCTTCAAAAGGATATTTATGACACCCCCTGCTGATCTACTGATAAGATCAGTGTCTTGCTGATTAGATTATGTAACATGGTTAAAGTCCAAAACGAGTTTAGTTATGAAAATATGAAAAGTTGCACTTAAAGAACTTAAATCAGACACTATTTCATGATTTAATATATTTGTTGTACTTAAATTTTCAGTTAAATTACAACATTGATTTTTGTTTTCAGTCCCTAAGTCTTAGATTCTGACCAATTTTATTTACAACACATGGACACTTATTTAAATAGCACATTAAATCCCCAATAATAATAATAATATGAGACCCTAATGACTAAAATTAATAAGCTGAAAAAAATTCTGAATAACTAATAAGTGTAACACAGCTTTAAATTGAAAACCACTACATGTACTTCTGAGTCTTGTGGTAAATTTAATTAATCATGGTCCAGCATATTATCCTCTGGGTGCAGGTTTGCTCCCAGGAAAGGGCAATATCATTCCATATCCATTGTTGTTGTTGTTTTTTTTGATGTTTTTTTTGTGTGTGTGTGGGGGGGGGGGGTTATTTAAAGTACAAGAAACAAGTCTGAACTTCCCCTAATCTCCAGGATTTCATTCATTTGCCCAGTGATGCTTTAATGGCCTGTATCAAATTACAAAGTAAGGTTTACTTGGTCAGTTTGGAGAATTTATATACGAGGGATGATCCAAAATAACGTAGACTTTTGTCACTGCATCTTAATTAGAAAAGCGTTCGCAATAAATTATATACTAAATTCAATCAGAACACAAACGTAACAAATTGAGCTTAAATAATCATAAATTTCATCGATTTCAAAAGCGCGTCGCTTATTTGAATAACCATGGTAACACGTAGGCGGCGCACGCCGTTGCCATTGTACTTTATAAAGGATATACATGTCAATAAAAACAAAACTACTAGTGGAAAAAGAGCCAAACCTCGCAACGTCAAAGCACGGTATACAAATGAAGTAATGCCAAAATTTTACGTCATTCTGACAATGCGTTTTAAAAACAGCCAATATTTAAGAGAGCTATCACCAACGTTAAAACGCCAGAAATGTCGCCGTCAGATCGCCCGGAAATATGCGCTATTATAAAATTATGTCATGGTCTTTGAAAATCACCTCATGGAAAGCTATAAAAATTTAGCAGACGCAAATGAAAACTTCCGTAAGCCGAGCTCTAGTTTGTAAATGGTACAAGTGTTTTTTTTTAACGCCAGAAGAGCCACAAAATAGGCCTCGGGTAAGGAAAATAGAAAACAAATCGGCGTTACGGCAGTGACGTTAAGCCGGAAGGCAATTGAAGCGGACTAAAGTCTAACTATTGTGGCGCCTTTTGACCTATTCTAGACTGGATGAGGTACCGTGCAACGGATATTGCCGAGCAAATGACATTTTTAAAGGTGTGTTAATAATTAATTAACAAATATGTTTTTCAAAAAATGTTTTTGTTTGGTATTTGAATCATTACGAAGTCATACATTATCAAATAAGAATAAATAGGTTATTTATAATTTTAATTACACTTGAGTAAACAGCTACACAGAGTATGTCCACAATGCTAAGATCGTTATATATCAACAAATACAAATTTTTATGAGTTATTTTAACAGTTACACGCCCGTTGCTAAAGTACCGCAATATTGTGGGTATTGCATTCCAGGTCGTTTCTTCGGCGGTACGAGCGAGAAGAGAACCACTTTTTTGATCGCCTCATAACCACTTGCGAGACATTGACCAGCAATGATACACTAATATGTTCGATCAATGGGTTCCCCGGCATGGCATTCCGGTGACGAAGTCTATTTAAAGAAACTTAGAATATACGCCGCTTCGCTAACGCTGCGCCCGTGAATTAACGTCGTTGACGTTATTAGATCTAATTTGACGTGCGCCGGATAGCGGTTAGTGTATGATTTTAATTGTTCATAATTTTTTTATGTGATGTTGTATTTTGCTGATATTTTGTAAAAATACGCTGGACATATTCCGATTAAAGCTTGTGTAATTTTATTTGTAGTATTTTTAATAATATGAAAACTATAACAAAAGTCTACGTTATTTTGGATCATCCCTCGTAAAAGAAATCATTGAAAGAAATCAGATGGGATATTTAGGATTATTTTAACCATTTCCTCATATATATACCTTTATGGCGTGGGCAAACAGTGTAGATCCAGATCAGCCGACACACCCTTACCACCTGAACAGGATGTACACAGTTTGCTTTTTTATTTGTTCAGTTATTTCTGACCAAAATGTGACCAGTGCAGATCGTGATCAGCCTGTACATTCACGCAGTCTAATGGCTACACATCCGTAAAAGGCCTATATATGGAGGAAAGCAATTAATCTATATTTAAGTGAAACAATCAGGCATATATGACTAAAACACTATAAAACTGTTTACATACCGGTAAATAGATTATTGTTTTAAACGTTATCAAAATCCTTGTTGGTGTTTTAAATGACATTTTCAGCTGTGACATATTCTGAAAAAAAAAGAACACAGAAACATAAGAAATGTTAATTTCAGTTTTATCATAAATAGAGTTTTAGGGTAAGTCCTGACACTGCGTTTAACTTTGTCGTTTTGCATAAGAAAAACCCAACATTATTTTACAGATACTTCACCTCTAAATTTGCTGGAAAATTAACTATATTAAAATGTGTACTTAAATTTTGCACATACTGCCAAATATTAACTATTTCTTTTTGATTTGTTTCACTGAAAAAAATCTGCCCCCACCCACAACCCCCGATACCCAAAATCAACAAAGGATTCCCATGTGTTTTGCACCAATCAAAAAGTGCCTTACTTTTGATTAATGTTACATTTTATTTATAGTGTAAATGCACTTGTCAGTCTATGTCTCAAAAAAGTTCAAACATGAGCTTAAACATAGCAAATTCTTGGTAACAAAGCAGCATCGAGCTTCAGAGAGGTTAAGGAACTTGAAACTTTTCAATAAATTACTTCAATTCAAATTTGCAGTACTGCAAGCAATTTCTAATAGAATACTGTGATTGTATTATTATTTTTAGTGTACTTATTTTCCCAGATTTCATTGACATGTAATCAACAGGTTAATGTAACCATTTACTCTATGGGATATAGCCATTATCACATAGGTGAACATTCTAGATACTAATATCCATCAGATGGCAATTAGCTTAATTTGTATAATTAATAATTAAACTGTTGCCATTTTTGCATATATTGGTGGTTTAAAAAAACAACAACAAAAAAAAAACGACCTACCGACCCAAATTTTTTAGAGACCTGTGACTGGAAACATCTTTCTTATCTTTCCGATGACATAAGTCCATAATTAGCAAAGAAAATCCAAATTTATTATCAAAATACACTGAGGTTTTCACATTCATGTCCCCGGAATCTGCTCTATTCCAGAAATAGATGCAAATGAGGTTACTTGTTTTGACTGTCAACATTCTATTTACCTTATTTTTATTTAAATCACACAGTATGTACAAAAAACATAGTTACCGACGGTTTGCTAACATTAAAATTTTTGCCAATTTTAACATTTTTTGTACCTGGCTAATGCAGTCAACTCGTTTTTTTTAAATAAACCAGGCTTACCGGTTATCGAAATAGAAAAGATTCAGAGTGAAAACTTCCATAAAATTTGATAATACACTTGGATATTCTCTACTAATTGACAAATTCATGTTTTCTTCCTGGTTTCATAGGAAAGATTAATAAAAGGACCTATCATTATCAACGTCAATCAACATTTGATTGGTAAGTTTTGATTTTGTGTTCAAAATCGATGTGCAACTGGCACTACTGGGATTATGCATTTATGGTGATCTGTTTTTCTTGTTATCTTTACAGTAGATTTATATCTAGATCTAGTTATTTAAGACAACGAGCAATTTGGTTTTGTTTTGTTTTTTCAGAAAAAAGGGATATTTTGTGTTCTGGGTGATTGCAGTTCAATCTAATAATACAAATAGCCCATTTATTAGCTGAAATTGACCAAATCTGACATACTGGCCAGAAAAGAACCTCTAATCAGGTGCCTGTGTAACCGGCCAGTTGACCACACGATTGCGAAATCTAATTACAATAATCAAAACTTCCAATTATCCGGCATGACAGCAACCGTTTATACCGTTTTCCAAGTTTTTGACTGTGTTTAATTGTAAAATACAACATATACCAGTAGACTCACCATCAACTTTGATTTATCGCCGATCATCAAAATATTCTACACACGTTTTCTACATGTAGAGCATGAGTAAAACCCAGATCAGCGTACACCACTGTACTCAGTACAGTATATAAAACACATAACACGGTCCAAGACAAGGGTCTATTTTTAAGCCCTTTAAAATATTAAGTAAATGTTTATTACGGGTAGATCTAATTTCTTCGCATCAGATCTATTTCAAAAGCAAAATTAAATTATTTGAGTATGAACCACAAGGGTTTATATTTAAGCGGCCCTTTAATATACTTTATTAATTTAAAATACTTTATTACCGGTAATTTCTTTCTATCAGAATTATTTCAAGGGACAATACAATTCCTAGGCTATGAACCGCTTTAGTTAGAGTTTTCGTGATCTGGTTTTTATAAATTTCAATGTACAGGGTTAGACGTACAAGGTGCGTGTGTGGCGCATAATAGCGACACTGTTATCTCAACCTCGTTACAATCCGTCTGCGATTTGATTGGCCACACGGTTCACGGTTAAACCGCTCTGTGATTTGATTGGTCACACGGTTCGAACCGTGAAGCGCTAAAGCGTGCATCGTGAAACGTAAACCGCTTAGCGTGTACCGTGAAGCGTTTTGCGTGCGTGTCACGCCGATCAAAACCGATTTTACACGGAACCGAATCGCAGGCTTAGCTGTATGTGTTTTATATACTGTACTGAGTACAGTGGTGTACGCTGATCTGGGTTTTACTCATGCTCTACATGTAGAAAACGTGTGTAGAATATTTTGATGATCGGCGATAAATCAAAGTTGATGGTGAGTCTACTGGTATATGTTGTATTTTACAATTAAACACAGTCAAAAACTTGGAAAACGGTATAAACGGTTGCTGTCATGCCGGATAATTGGAAGTTTTGATTATTGTAATTAGATTTCGCAATCGTGTGGTCAACTGGCCGGTTACACAGGCACCTGATTAGAGGTTCTTTTCTGGCCAGTATGTCAGATTTGGTCAATTTCAGCTAATAAATGGGCTATTTGTATTATTAGATTGAACTGCAATCACCCAGAACACAAAATATCCCTTTTTTCTGAAAAAACAAAACAAAACCAAATTGCTCGTTGTCTTAAATAACTAGATCTAGATATAAATCTACTGTAAAGATAACAAGAAAAACAGATCACCATAAATGCATAATCCCAGTAGTGCCAGTTGCACATCGATTTTGAACACAAAATCAAAACTTACCAATCAAATGTTGATTGACGTTGATAATGATAGGTCCTTTTATTAATCTTTCCTATGAAACCAGGAAGAAAACATGAATTTGTCAATTAGTAGAGAATATCCAAGTGTATTATCAAATTTTATGGAAGTTTTCACTCTGAATCTTTTCTATTTCGATAACCGGTAAGCCTGGTTTATTTAAAAAAAACGAGTTGACTGCATTAGCCAGGTACAAAAAATGTTAAAATTGGCAAAAATTTTAATGTTAGCAAACCGTCGGTAACTATGTTTTTTGTACATACTGTGTGATTTAAATAAAAATAAGGTAAATAGAATGTTGACAGTCAAAACAAGTAACCTCATTTGCATCTATTTCTGGAATAGAGCAGATTCCGGGGACATGAATGTGAAAACCTCAGTGTATTTTGATAATAAATTTGGATTTTCTTTGCTAATTATGGACTTATGTCATCGGAAAGATAAGAAAGATGTTTCCAGTCACAGGTCTCTAAAAAATTTGGGTCGGTAGGTCGTTTTTTTTTTGTTGTTGTTTTTTTAAACCACCAATATATGCAAAAATGGCAACAGTTTAATTATTAATTATACAAATTAAGCTAATTGCCATCTGATGGATATTAGTATCTAGAATGTTCACCTATGTGATAATGGCTATATCCCATAGAGTAAATGGTTACATTAACCTGTTGATTACATGTCAATGAAATCTGGGAAAATAAGTACACTAAAAATAATAATAAAATCACAGTATTCTATTAGAAATTGCTTGCAGTACTGCAAATTTGAATTGAAGTAATTTATTGAAAAGTTTCAAGTTCCTTAACCTCTCTGAAGCTCGATGCTGCTTTGTTACCAAGAATTTGCTATGTTTAAGCTCATGTTTGAACTTTTTTGAGACATAGACTGACAAGTGCATTTACACTATAAATAAAATGTAACATTAATCAAAAGTAAGGCACTTTTTGATTGGTGCAAAACACATGGGAATCCTTTGTTGATTTTGGGTATCGGGGGTTGTGGGTGGGGGCAGATTTTTTTCAGTGAAACAAATCAAAAAGAAATAGTTAATATTTGGCAGTATGTGCAAAATTTAAGTACACATTTTAATATAGTTAATTTTCCAGCAAATTTAGAGGTGAAGTATCTGTAAAATAATGTTGGGTTTTTCTTATGCAAAACGACAAAGTTAAACGCAGTGTCAGGACTTACCCTAAAACTCTATTTATGATAAAACTGAAATTAACATTTCTTATGTTTCTGTGTTCTTTTTTTTTCAGAATATGTCACAGCTGAAAATGTCATTTAAAACACCAACAAGGATTTTGATAACGTTTAAAACAATAATCTATTTACCGGTATGTAAACAGTTTTATAGTGTTTTAGTCATATATGCCTGATTGTTTCACTTAAATATAGATTAATTGCTTTCCTCCATATATAGGCCTTTTACGGATGTGTAGCCATTAGACTGCGTGAATGTACAGGCTGATCACGATCTGCACTGGTCACATTTTGGTCAGAAATAACTGAACAAATAAAAAAGCAAACTGTGTACATCCTGTTCAGGTGGTAAGGGTGTGTCGGCTGATCTGGATCTACACTGTTTGCCCACGCCATAAAGGTATATATATGAGGAAATGGTTAAAATAATCCTAAATATCCCATCTGATTTCTTTCAATGATTTCTTTTACGAGGGATGATCCAAAATAACGTAGACTTTTGTTATAGTTTTCATATTATTAAAAATACTACAAATAAAATTACACAAGCTTTAATCGGAATATGTCCAGCGTATTTTTACAAAATATCAGCAAAATACAACATCACATAAAAAAATTATGAACAATTAAAATCATACACTAACCGCTATCCGGCGCACGTCAAATTAGATCTAATAACGTCAACGACGTTAATTCACGGGCGCAGCGTTAGCGAAGCGGCGTATATTCTAAGTTTCTTTAAATAGACTTCGTCACCGGAATGCCATGCCGGGGAACCCATTGATCGAACATATTAGTGTATCATTGCTGGTCAATGTCTCGCAAGTGGTTATGAGGCGATCAAAAAAGTGGTTCTCTTCTCGCTCGTACCGCCGAAGAAACGACCTGGAATGCAATACCCACAATATTGCGGTACTTTAGCAACGGGCGTGTAACTGTTAAAATAACTCATAAAAATTTGTATTTGTTGATATATAACGATCTTAGCATTGTGGACATACTCTGTGTAGCTGTTTACTCAAGTGTAATTAAAATTATAAATAACCTATTTATTCTTATTTGATAATGTATGACTTCGTAATGATTCAAATACCAAACAAAAACATTTTTTGAAAAACATATTTGTTAATTAATTATTAACACACCTTTAAAAATGTCATTTGCTCGGCAATATCCGTTGCACGGTACCTCATCCAGTCTAGAATAGGTCAAAAGGCGCCACAATAGTTAGACTTTAGTCCGCTTCAATTGCCTTCCGGCTTAACGTCACTGCCGTAACGCCGATTTGTTTTCTATTTTCCTTACCCGAGGCCTATTTTGTGGCTCTTCTGACGTTAAAAAAAAACACTTGTACCATTTACAAACTAGAGCTCGGCTTACGGAAGTTTTCATTTGCGTCTGCTAAATTTTTATAGCTTTCCATGAGGTGATTTTCAAAGACCATGACATAATTTTATAATAGCGCATATTTCCGGGCGATCTGACGGCGACATTTCTGGCGTTTTAACGTTGGTGATAGCTCTCTTAAATATTGGCTGTTTTTAAAACGCATTGTCAGAATGACGTAAAATTTTGGCATTACTTCATTTGTATACCGTGCTTTGACGTTGCGAGGTTTGGCTCTTTTTCCACTAGTAGTTTTGTTTTTATTGACATGTATATCCTTTATAAAGTACAATGGCAACGGCGTGCGCCGCCTACGTGTTACCATGGTTATTCAAATAAGCGACGCGCTTTTGAAATCGATGAAATTTATGATTATTTAAGCTCAATTTGTTACGTTTGTGTTCTGATTGAATTTAGTATATAATTTATTGCGAACGCTTTTCTAATTAAGATGCAGTGACAAAAGTCTACGTTATTTTGGATCATCCCTCGTATATAAATTCTCCAAACTGACCAAGTAAACCTTACTTTGTAATTTGATACAGGCCATTAAAGCATCACTGGGCAAATGAATGAAATCCTGGAGATTAGGGGAAGTTCAGACTTGTTTCTTGTACTTTAAATAACCCCCCCCCCCCCCACACACACACAAAAAAAACATCAAAAAAAACAACAACAACAATGGATATGGAATGATATTGCCCTTTCCTGGGAGCAAACCTGCACCCAGAGGATAATATGCTGGACCATGATTAATTAAATTTACCACAAGACTCAGAAGTACATGTAGTGGTTTTCAATTTAAAGCTGTGTTACACTTATTAGTTATTCAGAATTTTTTTCAGCTTATTAATTTTAGTCATTAGGGTCTCATATTATTATTATTATTGGGGATTTAATGTGCTATTTAAATAAGTGTCCATGTGTTGTAAATAAAATTGGTCAGAATCTAAGACTTAGGGACTGAAAACAAAAATCAATGTTGTAATTTAACTGAAAATTTAAGTACAACAAATATATTAAATCATGAAATAGTGTCTGATTTAAGTTCTTTAAGTGCAACTTTTCATATTTTCATAACTAAACTCGTTTTGGACTTTAACCATGTTACATAATCTAATCAGCAAGACACTGATCTTATCAGTAGATCAGCAGGGGGTGTCATAAATATCCTTTTGAAGATAAGTAGTTCACTTTGTGAGAGATTAAAGATGTGCTAATTTAGGGTAGAAGTGTTGTTTTAAGGAACTGACTTGGGGTTATTTATACTATTTCATGCTATCAGTGTAGTAAGAGACTTTTAATTTATTTAATTTTCTTCTCAACTGTAATAAGTGCAAGTTGTGTTTTTTTCAAGCCAGAGGAAAGTTGAAAACAAATTAAAAATTATATTATTTTCTAATGATTCAATTTAATTGTAAAAAAACTTCAAAAAGCAGATATCTAAAGATAAAACATTATTTCAATAGAACAATTGATTTTTTGTAACATCCTTGTGAAAAAAGCATCATTATGGCATTATTAAATGTTACTAAAAGAGTAAAAGTAATTGTTGTGACTACTGCATCATAGATAAATAAGTGCTTAAAACATAATAAAATGCTTCACATTCATGACCTTATGCATAATTATTTAATTTTAAAAATAAACCAATAATAGGAAATAAATGTATATGATTTAACCCATTCCTCCATCTTTACGCATTTTTACGCATGAACCACCTGTATAGATCTAGATCAGCCGGCACATCTATGCAGTCTGATCAGGATCTGCACTGGTCGCATTTTGGTCAGAAATAACCTAACGTATCTTAAAGCCAACAGTGCAGATCCTGGTCAGATGGCATGTATGTGCCGGCTGATCCGGATCTGCACTGTTCACCCACGCAATAAAGGTGTGTCTATGGAGGAAAGGGTTAAACAGAATGACAGAACAGTGAATGTAAAAAGTCACATGCTTAATGGCCTAAAATGTGAATTACTGGTACATGTTTAATTTTTAATTAAATACTTATGTTCGTATGGCATTTTCATCCCCAAAAGCGGCATTTAGGTCTGCCACCGTTTAAGTGGACCCCGCTTATTATTACATAATAAAAGTTTCAAGAGTTAAGAAATTTTATAGATTTAGTCTTTATAATATTTTCTATATGTTATTGGTAAAAATTTAAGTTTATCATACTTCTTTGTTTGACAATATTATTGTTCAGTGTATTTGGTTTATTTTTGACAGACTAAGTAAATTATCTGTGGAACTTATTGCTATTAATATACAAAGAAATTTCCTTTTGTAACTTTTACGGTTTTATCAGCTTGGCTGTATAATGACAGGTATTTGATTAACTTAGTGTCAAGCCACAGACTGATTAGCGTTTTGGGGGTTTTATATTTGCATATTTGTTACATAGAATTTTATTGGTTATTTAAGAAAACCTTTATTTTTATATCTATAGAATAATTTTGTCTTAATAGAACATAAGTAGGAAAAACAACTTGGAAATTTGTAACTTCATTTTAAGTCTTCAGAATAACTTTTGAAATATCACTTGGACAATTATATTGGGATATATGGAATTTTGGAATACTGGATACATAAAGAATAAGAACTAAATGCTGTGTTGTATTATTTTGACATCATAAAGTAAATTTATGGAAAGTACTGCTGTTTCCCTCTGCTAAGTAACTGGCAGAGTGGACCCCTGGACTGAGTGAATGTTATAGAGGTGTGTCTTTGCATGGGCATTGAGCTAATTAATTCCCCAAATCCCCGGTCAGCCTCTAATGCTGAAGTAGACCCAGTGTAGACCCCAAAGAAAAACAACAACAACAATCTCTCTCACTTCATTCCGGTTGCAGGTCCATTATAGACTTTTGCATACATGCAGAGACAATGCAGAAGTTTTTTCTTGTATGTTTCTTATTTAATAAGTGAGCAGGTCCACGACTTCCCCTTAAACTAGAAACTTCTCTCTGTTCTCACAACCTAAGCTATTCCCAGCTTACCTACTCCATGGAATAAGGTTGTTATCCATATGTGAACAATGTAGATCCAGAACAACCAGCACAGCTGTGCCATCTTGTCGGGATCTACACTTCACTCTTTGATTCAATAGATAATTTCTGACTAAGAAAAGAAAAGTGTAGATCCAGATCATAAAGTGAGGATATGTTATATTTATTCATAGTACACCTTTTTATGCCCCCGCCATGAAATGGCTACGGCAATTAAGAGTTGCTCCTGTCCGTCCGTCCGATATTCTCGTGAACGCAACTTCTCCTACACTACTGGTGGGAATTTAATAAAACTTGACCACAATGCTTGGCCTGATATGTTGTTGTGCATGAAGGTGGGGTTTCGCTCTTACATGTTCCGTTCAGAAGTTATGGCCCTTTGATACTTCCATTTACATTAGTTTTAATGGGAGTGTATCTCGTGAACGCAACTCCTACACTACTGGTGGGAATTTAATGAAACTTGACCACAATGCTTGGCCTGATATGTTGTTGTGCATAAAGGTGGGGTTTCGCTCTTACATGTTCCGTTCAGAAGTTATGGCCCTTTCATACTTCCATTTACATTAGTTTTAATAGGAGTATATCTCGTGAACGCAACTTCTCCTACACTACTGGTGGGAATTTAATGAAACTTGACCACAATGCTTGGCCTGATATGTTGTTGTGCATGAAGGTGGGGTTTCGCTCTTACATGTTCCGTTCAGAAGTTATGGCCCTTTGATACTTCCATTTACATTAGTTTTAATAGGAGTGTATCTCGTGAACGCAACTCCTCCTACACCTCTGCTGGGAATTTGATAAAACTTTACCACAATGCTTGGCCTGATATGTTGTTGTGCATAAAGGTGGGGTTTTGCTCTTACATGTTCCGTTCATAAGTTATGCCCCTTTGATACTTCCATTTACATTAGTTTTAATAGGAATATATCTTGTTTCCTTTATTTTGTGTTAAGCAAAATATGCATTTTGCCCATAACTTTAAAACTACTTGAGATACTGCCTTGAAACTTGAAATATAATTTTACCGTCAAAATCTACATCAAAACCAACAAGACCCATAAGCCTGCTTCCAATATTTTTCAAATTATGCCCCTTTTTCACTTACATGTTCTGTTTTGTGTTAAGAAAAATATACACTTTGCCCTTAACTTCGTTTGGAATGGAGGGATTTCAAAATAACTTGGCACAAATGTTCACCATAACAAGGCGGTGTGTCATGACAATACCCATGCCTGTAGGTCCAAGGTCAAGGTCACTGTAACTCAAAATAGAATTTTCTTGCAAAATCTTGTCCGCTCTGTAACTTTGTTATTTCTTATTGGATTTTTGAATAACTTGGTATAATTGTTCACCATATCAAGACGGTATGTCACATACATGCCCAAGCCTTTAGGTCGAAAGTCAAGGTCACTGTTACTAAAAATAGAATTTTCTTGTCCGGGCTGTTACTTTGTTATGAATGGAGGGATTTCAAAATAACTTGGCACAAAT